>CACRXP010001305.1:0-20141 GCA_902702965.1 Spirometra erinaceieuropaei
CGTCCTATACACACTGTTACAATATATCAATCTGTCCATACTGTTTACTTCTGGTTCGGAATTCATTCAAGGGTCTTTGAACCTGAGACCCGTTAGGCACGAGGAGGGTTCATTTCCCTCAGATTCATCAGAAGGAGATTTCTACCCTTTGTCTATGTCTATACAGACTACATCTTGGTTATCAACTCCAACGCTGACGAACATATGGATCAACTTGTCATGGTTTTTGGCCGACTTCAACGACTTGGTGTCGTTCTCAATCAGTCTGATTATGCTCTTGATGTGTCTTCCCTCGAGCTTATAGGATATTTTTTCATCCACGCTATCCGGAACAGCATTCCATAGTCGAAATGGAGTCTCTTGGGAACTCTGAAACTTTCTGGGAAGAGTTCATAAGAAATATCTTAGACCCATGTTTAGTCCAGTGCGAAGTACAAGCTATCAGCAGGACCACCTTTTACATTTTGTTGACGGCTTCATCTTCGTAGTCGTCCAAATACCCAAATTTTTGTGCGTTTTCACATCTTTTAATGGGGTCCATAAATAGAATACTGTTGTTTTGGAGAGGGGCTTTTTGATCGGCGTTCAGGAGTAGAGCCATGAATTGGGACTCATAAGACTTGAATAGCTAGCTGTTGGACTAAACACTCAGTTTATTGATGGTTAATCGCAATTGTTCGCGTTATCAGTACAAATGACTTCGTAGCATATTTTTACATCATCCGCAAAAGTGACAGCGTCACACTCAAATTTCCTGATGCGGTCGAATGCATGAACCAGAGAGAGAGAGAGAGAGAGAGAGAGAGAGTAGTGGGCTAAAACCAGAACCCCGCGAGACACCGCTCTCAAACTTCTCCCATATCGAGGTCTAATAGCCAATAAAAACTCCGAATCCATGTGAGCATTCTGTGTTGACCGCCTATTGCGCATATTTTTGATAGAATGCTCGGCCTAGTACGTTAGTGAAGACCTACTTGAAGTCAAAAAATACATCATCTACTAGATGACTCAGTCTCCAGCCCTTGAGAAGTTTGTATGCGAGTGAAGAATACTCCTGAAAACCCTGGAAACTGAACTGAACCTATCTTTTACCGATTTTCCGCCAAAACATACAATTGCGCATGTGCTCTTCGGTGACAGTTAGTCAAAACGCGTTGAAAAATGATTTCTTTATTAAAAAGGGGACTGAATTTCGGAGATCATTCACTGCGGACGGCTTTTGATGGTCATTCTCCCGAAAGGACAGTCAGCGTCAGTAATCCTTCTAAGGAACGAACTGAAAGCCACCCATACGTCTTTTATTCCACCAGGCAATTCTGACCCCCATGAAACCTCTGAAACATCTCTTTCGATAAGTGGTTACTCTCCTTTCTAAACGTTTTTGTTACAGTTATTGGACAAATCCAGTTAAGAAAATACTGAGCACTCGAAGTGCGACGTGAGGCGGGCGTAAGGTCACCTTGGAAGGTCAGGCACAGTTTCTTCTTCTCGAGCAAAAATAAAGTCAGGAGAGTTTAGTAGTTGTCTTTCCCTAGACGGTGATCCGAAGGTAAGGTTTCGACAACGCAGCTTGTTCGTTGCCCACAACAGCAATTTGTAGTCCAGGTTAGCTGATAGGCTTAACCAATTACCAGTTTGCTTCCCTTTTGATTGTCTTGCTGACTGAGTATTTTGTCTCAGGATGCATTTACAGGACGAGTGAACACACGCTGCCTGACGCAAATGGGAGGGGTTCGGCTCATCGGTGGGCCCCCCAGACATTCCCCTGTGTTTTCTGGTATATGAACCCTGATTTTAACTTGCCTTGCATAATGTGCAAGGAAATTAATGCGCGAACGTGAAGGAAATCCTTCGGAACAGACCTTTTCAGACCCAGTCCGAAGAATCTCTCGCAGCTGCATCAGTTAATGGCATAAGATAGGCGAAACACAAGGGTTTGGGCTTTTAGCTAGGACCAGTGCTATCGGTACGGTGAAATTTTGTCCATATATCCGATTCACAAACCTGTATCGCATGGGAGGAGATGGAGTACAGAGTTCCACTACCCTCATTGTCAACTATTTCTGTCCAAATTTGCGCCACCTTCGTCTCTTGAGTCTTCCAACTGCTCAAAATCGTCCTCCATTATCCGACTCAGAACTTAGCTGACACGTTTATGTTATGGGTTGCTATTTTATTATCCGCTGAAACCTTGCTTCTTCCACGGTTATATGGCGTATATTTCTCGTTACTATTACAAGGATTATGCCATATGAAAAAATCCCTAATGAGAAAGGAGGTGAGGTGTTTGGGGATGACCAGTAATGAGTGGTAGGCGATCGCACTTAACTCCTGGTGTCGGGGACATACGTGTGCAAACCCTCGCCGGTTGGTTGGACCTGTGCTGGCTAGAGTTATATGGTCGAATTCCATCTAGGAGGTGGTGTTCGTTACCAGTTCGCTTCCCTTCTGCATGTCGTACTGACTAATTTTGTTGTTTTAAAATGCAATTAAGGCCCAGACAGGCATGCACGACAGAATCAATGCTTCCGTATTGCGTGCTGTTTGGCATGAGGATAATATAATTGTAATATTTATCTGAATTCCATTTCCCATTGTTCGTTTAGATTGATGACATCACATATAATTGACGATTTCCCGTTAATTACGGACTGATTGTCTAAGAAAACCTCCATAATGTGGGGGCAGAGTGCTCGTATCGCACAAGATTTTTCAGTATGTATTCTGTACTTTCTTATTACCCGTATGCATTTGAACACAGCCAACTGCACAAGGCATGCGATAAATTCGCTCATCTACGAGTCCCCTCAATACTATGGCTTCGCGTTTCTAATGCTTAGCAGAGTGCTAATCAACTCAGGACGGTTAATTTTATGAAAAACCATACGGGTTCAGTGAGCTACAATTTAACCGAGAACCTATGATCTAACTTTTGTAGTTAATAACGGTCTGTCGTGAATTAGCGTGGAGACAGCGCATTCAGTACACGTAAGCAGCAGCTCCGTGACAGAGATCGATTCGGCGGTATGCGAGCACGAGATTCAACGGCAGCCACGTGCTATAAATACTGCACTCCTGGTGCCACCATCACCTTTATCAGCGAATGTCTCTGATGATGGATTCGAGTGAGAATCCGAAACGTCAGGCAAATAAATTTCTTGTTCCAGTGATCGCATCGTCATCTTCCGAGGTGCAACTGCCCGACTGCACACCTCCGCGCCCGATGGATCAAACGTTAATGCGGGAAATAGTAAAACGTGTAGAGATGACAAGGTGCACGTGATGGTGCCTCGGTGTCAAAGTCGGGCACGCTGGAACAGTAAAGACCATCGGCTTGGCAGACAGTCGGTGGGAACTGGCACGTCGATGTACTTTAAATGAGTGCATCCGATTAATTATAGTGTAGAGACTCGTGGATCACCGAGCACGACATTTAATGTTACTCAGGGTACGTGGTGTACACCCCTTTACAAATTGCACACTCGGAGAGCTGATCGAGTGTCTGTACAGACAGCATGTGCTGGACGATTTAACAGGCAGGGCAGTTAATATGGTTAGCTTAATCGTCCTTTACACCGTACGATCAAAAAATCTTTTCAACAAGACACCGCCTGGATAACACGGAAGAGCTCACCGCTCATAATTGAAACGCGCAGTTTAATAATGGCACAGTTAAGGAACTAGGCAGATCCAGTCAACATACACGACACGTCCTATACATACCCACTTTCCGTCTTGTACGCCATTAACGCGACGAAACCTCATTTCCAGCCCTACTTATCGGTACCCGAGCGTCTCTACCCCCAGTAACGCTGGCCCAAACTGAACTAAAACCATTACAGCAGGGAATCTTTTGCGTAAATTCGAGAACATGGAAGACTGCAAGCGTAAGACAATATAGGAGAAAATGATTTGTTGCACAAGGTTACTGTAGAGTATCAAAGAGATCATGATAAGGCAACACCGAAAACATCTCATGCTGTCCTACGGGCCACTGTAACCATACTGCGGCCTGTACTGATATGGACGGTATTGCGATCTATAATACGGCTCCTGGTAGCCGTATCTCTCGTTATAGTTGGCGGCGCCCAATGGTGTCAGCCTGTCGGTAGCAGGAAGAACGGCGACGGAACCGATCTCCATCCAGGCACCCAAAAAGATGACCGTAGGGAGGACCAGACAGAGTTGCAGCTTCATCTCGATTAGAATACGGCTGAGTCTACTCCGACCCTGTCCATTTATGGAATTTCCAGCGAACTACAAAGCCCACCGCCAAGGCCGCGATTGGCTGATACGGTCTGACGATGTAATGCATTCTCAAGGTCCTTTCCAACGCGTGATTCCCTTCGCAAACGTGGCGGTGGTTATGGCTTGACCGCTCCACCTGTGAGCGCGCAGCCGCCACCCGAACTGTGATGAATCCCGATGCCTCAAAATGGGTTGAGAACTTGGTTGGATTTGGTTACATGCTCGACCATATTAGTCTACCTGCGGTACGATTACTCCTGGTAATTTGCGATTGGCTGATATCCGTGTGTGGGTATGTGGTGTTGAGGAGGTTGGATTTCAAAACACAGCAAGATGTGGTTATGTAGCCCCACCTGGTGGACACAACACTGTTTGGGTTGCGGTTAGAGTTAGAGGCCATAGTTGGGGGTAGTGGTGGGGTTAATGGCTAGAGTTAAAGTTTAGGGTTGGGACTAGGGTTAGGGATTAGGGCAACTAGTTCTCAGCCACTCAATTTAGAACCGCGTATTCCCAATAGCTTTTTGTTTGCATGTAATTACTTAACCTCGTCGCCCGTGCGTTCCCTGGCTCCATAGGTAAAAACCCCTATTACCACCGGTCCCGTCTTACAGGTGGCTGGTGTTTGTTTACTTCAGGTGGGGCTACATAACCACATTTGGCCCATTTCTCTCTACATCGTTTTCACTCAAGAGGGAACATTTAGCTTGTGGGAGTAAACACTTTCGAATTCCGAGAAAGGATTGAACCCTTATGTTTGGGATAAATATTGCTCCACATTAAATCTTGAGAGAAGACCAAATTAAAAATAAGCAAAAGGAACAGCATGACCGATTTCTGGCTCTTGGAGTCCCCGCGGCCTACCCCGAGCAATGAACTTAAAATGCTCGAGGCATTTTTAATCCCTGCCTTTGCTGTTCTGTGTTCAAATCTCACAGCAACGCCGAGTTTTAATACGATTAGACCAAACGAATGTGGGTTTTGCACAGCAGGGAGAAGTTCATTCCGACCGCGAAACTGCCAAAAAATTAGGCTGCAGAAGGTGGACACACAAAGGTCCGCGTTTATCATCCTACCTGGTTCTAAGACAGACCAGCTGTACGTTATGACCCAAGGTCGAGCAATTTCACAGTACCCTTTTGAGGAAAATATGCCTAGTTTAATACTAAAAGTTACTTTCCGAGTTACTTACTCAACCTCTTTTATCGTTCTGTTTGATTGCGTTCATCTTCGAATTTCAATAATCGCCACAGAATTCGTTCTGCCCCCGTGACTGAGGTGTTTGCTGAAATTAACTGAACGGTGCCAAAACGGGAGCGTTTTATGCTAAATGACCAGCTGATTTCGTTAGCCTAGAAGTGTGCATTCACTTGAGGATCGGATTCCCACCTTCGATTACTGATAGTCGACTTTTGTTCCTCACACTGAAACGAGTCGTGTAGAATTTGACAAGTAGCTACCTACTTTACACGCCTACAGTGTTTTTTTTCGACAGCAAGGACATTCTGTCCCTATGTCAGCTTTTGGCCTACAGACACTTAAGGTTTCTGGAATGTCCGCGCCCACGGTTTGTCAAGGTCAGGGAAACGAGGTCATCCTGAGTATTTGTGACTAAGTGCAACGAGGGAGCAGTCAGTGACCGATCTCATGAAGTGTTAACCAATAAGCTGAAATGTGCATTCGATTAGCATGGATTACTTAGGTGGGGTTGTAGTATTGATTATCCTGCGGCATAATCCCATAGTAATTCGTATTCACCAGGATGTTGAAATTTCAACGCACCTACTTTCAGCCACAGTAAATAATTAGACTCTGCAAAATGAACACTTAATTAGTATGCACTGTTTCTATTGGGTTTCGATGTCCTTTTAAACTCTTTTATGTTTTGGAGAAAGCATTCATAAGGATATTATTCCTCGCACTCATTCGGTAGCTAATTACGCCTTATTCAACTTTTGCCCTCAAACAAAGAATACCTATCAGTTTGAATTCCGGAATGATTTTGAGCGCAATCTGCAGATGCAGTTGCCTTTAGGAGCTCCAGTCTACCAGCTGCATATTATCTGTTTGAGGAAAAAGCATGCATTCCTTTATGTCGATAGGTGGAAACTACCTAGGGCTCATAGAATTTTTCAGTGGATGTGGATTATGCTCTATACCGAACGAACAGTATTATTAAACAGACAGATATGATGCTAGTTGAATGAATACCGCAGGTCCTTAAAAATATTATAGAAACTTTTGTAAAATCGACAGATGATAACATATGAAGAAGATGTGATTTGTTACCTAAAGTGTGCGAGAAATAATATTGTTATAAACGTTTTCTATAAAATATAACTGAATTTATAAGGGCATTGAAACCAAATAGAAACAGTGCATACTAATTAAGTGGCCATTTTTTTCCGAAAGTGTTTATTGCAGGTGGCCGAAAAGATGTACATTTAAACTCCAACATCGCGGTATGTCTGAAATATCACAGTATTATGCTGCAGGATAATACATATTGCAACTTCACTTAAGTGATCCTTCCTGATCGCATACGCATTTAAGTATGTCGGTTAACATATCATAAGATCTGCCACTGTTTGTAAGTGGTATCTGGCCAAGACCATCGTGTCATTATTGAAACAGTCAGGGTTCGTTTAATTCGGGTCTAACTAACTGCAATCTTGTCATGCGCTGCCCATGTGCTCGTCAGATTAGATGAGGGGCCGCATTGGGAAGGTCTGCTATGTACTTCTCTCTCTCAGACACATCTTTTCATTCACGAAACTCTCTGCTTCACAGGGTATGGTGTGATTTTTTGAATAACTAAGTGGCCACTTTGAGGTTCAACTGCACTCCGGTCGTTGTATGATCGGCCTTCCGGGTGTAAGACGTAAGTGACCGCTGCTTTTTATCTCAGTGCCTAGGAAATACTCCTGCATATTCCCTTTTGAGACGGACGTCGGTTTGCACGATCCTGATTTTTGCGCATTCCAATCGATGCCGCATAATAGGTTGTAACAAAACCCACCTATACTTTACGATAGGTGGGAAGCAAGCCAGTGTTTACAGATATAGCAGCGATCCCACAGAATGACCAAAATGCGACAACCGTGACCAAGATATTTTGTAGATACATTGGCGGGCCTAAAAAAGATATCATTTACCTGTGCTCTGGTCATGCGGTGTGGGATTGCTCATTGGTTCATCTATTCAGTCAGATCATGCCTGTAAATTTCTCCACTAACGAATTCCATGGTCGTTTTTTCAAGGAGCCCATACGCCTAGCTCTTCCATCGGGGAGAGCATGAAGTCCTGCATGCGAGCACAGCATCCAATTAGCGCCACCATGCCTAGCCCCACCGCAACGCAAGCGACCGAGGCGTACAAATCAGGTGATGGTGGTGCCGCATGGGTCCAGGTACGCTGAATGCGGATACGGGTGTCAACGTTGACTGGGGTGGGGGGGGGCAGGGGGCAGCGATTAGCTCCAGTGCAGATGCTGACTCTGACTGTCTAAGAAAATCACTTGTCACCGTAACCTCCCCCGTCCGATAGCGATCACAAGGGAGGTGGAGTGGGGACGGGGTTATGTCAGGGTGATCGAGAACAGCCGTCGCAATGGCACACCGGGCAGCCGGCATTTGCCGAACGCTGACGTATGTCTTCCGACCACCTAATTGCCAACGTTACCCGATCCAATGTTACTTAATTTGATGCAAATTACCACTACTGCCCTGATGACAGAAGTTTACTCGCTGTGCAATAATGACGAAGATTAATGCACGCGACCCGAAGTCATCACCTCCGCTTCTCATCGCTCCCCATGAAGACGGATCTATGCGAAGCTAACAGTTCACTGTCCTGTCTACGATTACCCATAAATACCTGGGTTGTCGAAGTCACCCCGGTCTATTTTGCACAGATCCTTCCAGTTGGCAGTTTTAAGAAAGGGAAAATAGTAGTCGAAGGCAAAATGTCGTTTAGCCGGCTGCGAGCGTGAAGAGACACAGATGTAGGGGGGGTCTCGAGAGGCGCAAATCTTGCTTACAGTAAATCATACTGCGGCCTGCATCTGGACCTGGGTGTTCATGAAATTATCTATCTTACCCTCTTAGACTAGACTGCAGCCATCCAGCCCTCTTCGAAATTTAAATTCCCCAGACACTTGCGGTAGAGCAGTCAGGAATTTGAAGGCCGTTGGAAGTGGCACATTTCAGTCTCCCTAGGGGTGATGTTCATGACCCAAAAACGGGTCACCTGGCAGATGCGCTGGACCAACACGGAGCCTATATCGGATTCTGGCAGGTGTCATAGGATTTGCACACCATGAGTAATGCCGACATTTCGGGGTGCAGTGGCAAACCCGGCTGCCGGTAGGCGTCGTGTATACTGAGACCGCTGCCGCCTCCCTTTGTTGTCGTTGGTCAAAAACCTGGTCATTTGTTATTTGGACCAGGGGGTGTGGAGTGGTGCACCAAGGTATGGGTTCGATCGTGTCATCCACCTGCGCCCTCGCCCGCCTGCGGTCTTCTTGACTCTGTCTTGACGGGAGGTCCAGGTGAGGAAGGAGAAAGTGGGGTAGACGCTGTGTAAGTCTGTTATCACTATAAACTAATTCACGCAAAATTACTCGTCCCCGTTTTTACCCTGCTGTGGGGCATACGGTGGACATAGTAGGAATACACAATCGAACTGACGGCTGGTGTTTAATCTCGCATTCGAATGTGCAGCTGTTCAGAACTCCTTGACGGAACCACGGCCACGGAAGCTCCCCGAGCAGAATAGTGGTTTATCATTTATACAATTAGGCGAACAAACACCATTCCAGCTGCCTTCGGGACCTTAGGGATTATGATAAATATTAAAATTCTTTACCACATAGCGAATAGTAATTTCTTGAGATCATCTCATTCTGGATTCTGAGGTAAAATTTTACAGCGATGCCTGACAGCCCATCCCCCTTCCACTGTGTCCTGCGCACTCGAACAAAGGGTTTTGCACATTTTACGACCTTGTTTGATCTTACGGGGACGTTTTGTCTTGTGGGGCATCTTTCAACTCTCGAAGCCTTCCTAGCTTTTAATAGGGGAAGACTTCAGAGTTTTATAGTTTCTTATCTCAAAACTGTTACGCTCAGGAAGTTATGATATCTACGGTAATGATCAAGTCCATTGATGTGTCGAGGGAATTATTCCAAGGAACTGTGTATGGCTAACCCTTTTGTGATCTTCGGAGTGATGCACTTTACATTTTCCAGGCTGGTAAACATTTCATGTTACCTGACTGTCTAAGAGAGTTCTACCATTACAGATTGACAAATTGCGAAATCAAGTTTGAGGCTGCTGTGCTTGGCACCCCTAACGTGCCTCACATGAATGCGCAATTGTGACTGTTGGCGACTACCACCCACCTGGTAATAGCATCAATGGTGATCATAGTATAACTTTGCCAGAATCAATAAAGTGTTTGGGTGTATCCTTTGTGGGCATCCCCATTGTCGGGCCATTGTGACGAAATTGTTCTCATAGCACAATGAATGACTGTATGTATCCCTTCTGGTTGTTGTGACTGTTCGTTCGTTTGCCCACAGACTGCCCGCACTTCGATATTCACCGTCACGAAGTCTCATGCCATCCGCTTACGCCGACAATTAACTGTCGCTCCTTCTTTTCACATAATGCAAGTTCCATCTGAAGTAACTTGCGCGGTAGCGTTGGGGTTATGCAGAATAGTCCTGTGAGAACATAACTCTCGTTCGTGTCTTCAGCTAGCAACATATCCAACAACCTGAGGCTACATAATGAGCTCAATCAAGGTTTCTTTGCGCTCCTGCGAAGAGAAGTAGGTGGTCGCTCCTCGTCGATGGACTCGTCAGGTGGCAGCAAACTACAGCTCATCACTGAATCGTCCCAATCACCACCAATAACAACAGGGTCATCATCATCATCATCCTCATTCTCACCCTCCTCCTCCTCCTCATCATCATCATCATCACCATCATCATCATCATCATCATCATCATCATCATCATCATCATCATCATCATCATCATCATCATCATCATCATCATCAGCTTCTCCTTCTCCTCCTCCTTATTGTCTGTGGCCACCTCTCGACACAAACCCTCGACATGCGATCGGAAGAACATTCTAGCTGTAAGTCTGAAACCCCGCGGCATGCATCTGTGCCCATGTGACCCATGTAGAGTAGTGAAATCCAAGGACTCCCATCCATGTTCGTGAAAGCCAGACATCTCGGACGCGAGGTAGCAGGACGGCAAGCAGAAATTACCGGATGAGTGTTGGAGACGTGACTTTGAATGTCAATCCCAAGCCGATGTATTCGATTGGTTTGGAAGGGCACATTCAAAAGGATGGCACTGTTTTCACGGGAATAGTCCTCCTGATGACAATTGCTCTGAGTCGGTAACAGAAAAAGTGTGCTTAGAGTCCCCGTACCTTTCAAATGACACGCCAAGTTGCCGACCCAGACAACCATTTTAGCAGATGCACAGACAAATTCAGGACTTTTGTTAGGAAGATAGGATTTCACTTTGATAACCCAAAGCGAGGTCGGAACTCCATGTGAGTATAAGAGAGTATCGATTGCATAGGATTGCAGCCCTTATGAAATGCGTTTTAAATCATAAAGGATTAATTAAATAGGACATTAATAGTTATTACAGTGCAGCATAAACCCAAGATATTCCAGACATGTTACGATACCGAATTCTGGATGCAATTCTTTCCGGCCGCCTGAAGAAATTCCGCTTGATAATAAAGAATTACCTAAATAGTATGAATTTTCCCCATCTATATTTGACGACCATATACATTCAGGTGTTATTTATGTGGTGGCATGAACAAAATTTTCGTTCTGTTATTTATTAAACAGAAATTCACTTCTTCAAATTTTATACTCAAAAAACGCGTAGCTTTCAGTCATAAAAGGATTTTCCTACTCCCCTGTAGTTTTCAACCGAACCTCAGCTGCTTTAGCGCTCAAAGTTTCGAAATTCCCTGGCGTAGACTTTCTGCGTAAGTAAAATCAAACATTCCTCTGCGCTACTAGGAAGACGTCATATAACATTCGGGAAATTTCACGATTGACTTGGACCGTGTTGTTTACTTTACAAGTGGCGAATGATACTCTTCTTTTGAGTATAAAATCGGAAGAAGACGTGATTTTCTACCGAATAAGTAAAAGAATGAATTTTTTATGCATGTTTGCCATAAAATATCATTGAATTTTCAAGGGCATCGAAAATCAATGAGAAAACCGCATGCTACTTAAGTAGTCATTTATGCAGAGTATAGATCTTGCATGCAGCCGAAAATAAGTTCTTTCGAAAGCCGACACCCTGAGGTAACTGGAGCATTATAGATTTATGCTGTATCATGATTAGTTTTACAACACTACTTAATTTATCTTTTCGAAATGAGAACGCATTTCGAAATTTTGGTTGACATTTCATGAGTTAGCACATCTTCTGTAATTAGCTTAGCTGTCTTAGAAAGCCTGGTATTGACAATATTTCCAAACCGTGGATAAAATATGGTGCGAGTCAATTTTTCTGTATCGACTGCAGACGCTCTCGGGGTCTCTGGGAAATTTTATTGACCATCTCAAGGCCCAAACGAAACGGTGTGTCGGCCGCTTGCGAACACGTTTGTGCTTTGAGACTCTAAAGATCTCTCTGTCAAACAGACACCTTTAAAATCAGACCAAACCGACATCTGTCGTGGACCAACGCTTGAGGATCCCATTCTCCTCGTCTCCTACGAGTCTTTTCCTCACCCATAGTGGACGGTGGCATTTTCCGTAAAATTAATTAAGGAAATACAATGTATCTTCTCGTATATGAGTTTCCATGTGTTAAACCATATACATTTTATATATCAGACCCCATTAATATTTCATTTCTGTGCTCATTCGGTACATACTTGCATCCTTTTATTAATATTCGCTCCCTCTTCTTCTTCTTCTGTACTTCCGAACAGAGCTTGAACTATCGCCATTCCTATAAGGCGCGAACTTCAGGCTCAATGTTTCCTCTGAAATGAATGGAGATATGCACTTGTATTCCTATGAATGGTGGGAGATGTTCATAAAATAACGCAATCGATATGGATCACCCCATGCACTTTACTAGCACAAACAATTTCAAAATTGAATCCAGATACCAGTGTAGCAAATTGCTATACTCTTCACCCGCACACTATCGCCTGATCCACGTCTTAAGCAATTACTCAGTCCTCGCTCACGCTAGGTCTGCCATACTGGACATTCCATGCCCTGGATCCACGGTGAGTCGTTAATTATGTTATGCAATTAGTACTCATCCAATCGCTCGCAAGCTTATTTGAATTGTCTGCGTTACGGTTCACATACACACTCTGCATATGCGTGACGTGTAGGTGTTCTTCCAGCCCCCTATCTCTTCATTGTCTGAGTGCAGGCGAGGTAGCGCACTTAAAATCCGAGTGAAATATCAGGCCGCTTAGACGCACTGCAACTCACTACAATCGAAGAAAGGAGTTGTGCCAACATCACGCCATTAGTGCGACTAACCCTGTTCAAATGCTTCACCGGTGGCGCAACGTATCAGCGCCACCGGACACAGCAAATCCTCTCACAGCGAAAAGTCGAAGGGGAAGGTTACTGTTACTGGTTTGAAAGTGACGATGCTCAATTAGTAATCGTTGGTTGTCGCCCTCGTCTCAGGTTCAGGTAGCGTAGAATGGGCCTGACCATCATAATTCGGTTGAGCCCTTCGGTGATTGCTGCATACACAGATAGATTCGAAAGATTTTTATCTGGTCTAAAGAGTGTTTACCAGTTAGATTACGGAAATTCTTGTTCTGTTGCGCCTCGGGACTCAGTCTAGAGCCCTTGCGGGCATTTTTATGACGACTAGTAATGATACCGGTATAAAGGCCAACAAAGAACAGGGAGTCTGGGAAGGTCATTTATGGCTTATCAGCCGTCGTCAACTAGGCATCCTCGGCACTAGGTTCGGATAACCTGGTATTTGGGTTCAGATTCGCTGGTTATTTAGCGCTATCTAGTCCATCGAGTTCGCTTCCCTTCGGTTGCCTCGGGAATAGTGACCATGGTGGGAGGATTACCCACTGATCTGGTTAGGGGGTAGGCGCGGTCGTTGAGCCTTGAGGCTTAATCTAGAATTATTGTAGGGAGTCGCATAGCGAGCAGTATTGATGTGGGAAAGAATGTCGACGAAGACATGGGAGATTAGGAAGGCCATTTCTAATCTGTTAGTCCACATTCATTCTCTACATCTGCTGCAGATTTTGTATGTTTAAGATTAAAAGAGGTCACTTGTTCTGGCCAATGATGGACCTAATTAAGCCTGAGTCCTTCACAAGACTAATGAATATGAAGATTAGTGAAGTGACCGTGCAGATTGAGGCGACTGCATACAAACACCTTACGTTATCGGGGTAGGGTTGTGATAGGCCGGCGACAGCGTGTGTTCTCGACCACAGACTGGAGCTGTGTAGGTGGCTGCCATCACATTCACTGCTCTCAGACCCACATCCGATCGCCATGACATTGTCTTGTCACTGGCGCCTCGTGAACGAGGGAGGAAAGAGCGCGGCGCAAGCGTCACTATAAACTAATTCGCACTCAAGTTACCGTGCTGCATACAGTGGACGACGTGCTGTCAGTGCAAGAAAAGTGAAAAAAATAGGGTGCAAATGATGCTGCAAAAGTCGTCACCGCTGCATCCACTTCATGTGTCACACAGAGAACATCGTCGCTCACGAGGACTGTACTCTCCCCTAATGGTCCTTTCTGTGTGACTGTCTCTGAGGAAGGGTTCGAGTGCGAATCGGAGACGCTGGGCTAACTAACTTTCTGTTCTCACGATCGCTTCTTCTTCTTCTTCTTCTTCTTCTTCTTCTTCGTCTGAATAGTGTTGTATCTATGGTAGATGAGCATTCATTGATCCTTTTAGAGAGCATTCTCGATTCGTTGTGCATTGAAACTCGATTTAGAGTTTCGCAGACTGTCGCACAGCGACTGGTAATATATGCAGACAAGGAGAGATCGTGGACTAATGACCAGAGGGTGTGGACTTAAACCCCAGACATTACCGAGCCTTGAGTTAGGAAAGACTGACTGTGGGACGACTAATAAACTAGAAGTGGCCATCTCAGTCTCCTTTTTCTTTGCCGGTAGTCTTTTTCTGCATATACTAGTACTGCATCTCATTGTGTCCATGTGACTACAAAAAATATATCTAACTATATAAACGGAATGCGGTTTTTTCCTATGTGCAGACCCCAGTGAGGGCAAAAACTGGAAGCGCGCATGATAATCGTTCGAGAAAACATGAAAAAGACTACAGCTCATAATAAGGCGTAAAAACATCCAAGTGAAGCAAGGAAATGAGTTCCAGCACCCTTTATCGGCGACTATATTTGATGAGAGATTCGAGTGATAATTCGAGATGTCAGGCTAATAAACCTCATGGTTTAGCGATCGTATGTTTGTCTTCTGAGAGGACATACGGGTCAGATGTGGTTGTGTAGCCGCACCTGAAGTAAACAAACCCCAGCCACCTGTAATACGGGACGGATGGTAATAGGGGTTTTTACAGGCGGGGTCGGGGAACGCACAGGCGACGGGGTCAAGTGGTCGTATGCGAAAGAAAAGCTATTGAGAATGCGCGGTTGTACTTTGAGTGGTTGGGAAAGTGTTGCCCTACCGCTAACTCCAACCTTTACTCCTAACTCCAGCCCCTAACCCTAACCCCTATCCTCGCAGTATTGTGTCCGTCAGGTGGGGCTACATAACTACATCTTACCGATCTTAGTCTCCTGACAGTGAAACGGGGTCCTTCACCCTACAATTGCCATCTTTCAATCCATAAATAGTTTGGAGTCCTATTTTTATGTATAAATTAGCCGTAGACATGCTTTCCCATCAAACTACCATAATAAACAATATTTTTTAAAGTTATTTCTTTAAAATATGCCTGAATGTAGAGGGACGTCGAAAATCAGTAGAAAATTTGCATACTATATAGGTAATCGTTGTTTTACCGAGTGCCATCCGTGCAAGCAGCCCCAGTGAAGTGCATTCGAAAGACAACACATAGTTGTGTCAGCAGTTTTCTTGAATAAAATCCCAAAATAATCAATAAATCAGCCCCGCTTAAGTAATACTTAATGATTGAGAATGCTATTCATAACTTTGGTTAACATTTCATAAGATCGGTTACTGTGTTAGTAGACACATCGCGTTCACAATAGCTGATTAGTTGCGCTGCATGATCTCTTACGCCAAGGGGATCGATGGCTTATTCTCTGCGCTGCTTAAGTATTCTTCCAAAGTCATCACGATGTCCAGCGGAGAGAGTGCACAACATGGGCGGAAATAAGATGCGGAGATAAGGTAGTTAATTGTATGGGTAAACCCACAACCGTTATTTTTAGAAATTATGGAAGAATACGATAAAACAGATTATTACTAGCGGATTTTTGATAGAGGTTATGCAAGTATACTAACGGTTTAGATCACGGGAATCTATTAAGGTGCATGCATTGAAATTGACTGGCAGTATCTCCCGTTTTGCAAAGTGAAAGTTGACTCAAAACATATTAGCCTACGGCGAGAAGACTTTGAAAAAAACGTTGTTTATGGGTAAAAAGACGGCTTAAGATGCCCTATTTAAATCGAAATAACAGTAAAACCCGTTCACATTGGGCTATGCAGTGATTCATACGACGTTTTCCAGAACGGAATTACGTTTGTTTAACTGATGTGTCAAGATTTTGAGTAGGAAGGATTGCTGGATGAGTCTGGTTTTGGGTGTCAAAGACCGAACGATTCCGTGACGGAATAAGCGCCTCGACTCTGCGAGGTGTTGGAGGATGCGTCAGTGTTTTACAGCTACCTTAGGTTCAGAAAAGGGCACTTCGACTTTCGCTTATCAGAGCATTAACGGTTTGTACTACAATTTCGCACTGCAGTTGCATTTATTCACAACGTTGACAAACCTCCGGGGACAGATTTATTAGAATGACAATTAACCAGTCCATCAATGTCCAACAGCTCAGGATTGTAAAAACGGATTTTTTTATAAGGTGCTTGTAATGGCCAGCCGGATTGTCTGGCGGCAATCTAGTTTGGCATGTCTTGAGCATTTCCAACAGATAATTCGCAAAATATCGAAACTACCGATGCCCTCTCATTTTAGGACAATACTTGAAGATGTCAGGGTGGGGTAAATCGAAATTAAGTATTAAATTAATTTGATCAAAAGAGATACGAGTTGAAAAGGGAAGATTTTGATCGGATTTTTATGAATTTTACAAATTTCAGCATAAATCCATCTTCAGACAACATTTTAGCTAAAGATATGAAACGGCCTGCAGTCGCTTAACAGGGACGACCTTCTTTAAAGTGAATACTGATTGAGAAATTTTGAAAATGGCCAGTAGATGAGGAGCTGATTGTTTGTGTGGAATTAAGATATTTGTTTTCGAAACACAAATACTCATAAGTTTTTTAAATTTATACTGATGAGTCTATCTGATGGTGTGACTTTAGGAGAAAGGCGTACCCGCGAACGTATACCGGATTGGTTTATGTTGGCGACTTATTCATTCAGTCCTGTTATAAGAGATCAGAAAACAGGACAAAGCATTGTCCCAAAAAGCTCAGTACCTTTTCTGGACCCTGCCTAAGGATTAAAAAAGAAGGGGACCTCGTCAGGCTACTTGGAATAGTTTTTATGAAATAAAGTTCTCATATGACGCGAAATGTGTCGGACTTAGTGTCGCCACTCAGATAGCCAAAGTCCATTGTAATAAGGATTCGGTAACATGTATGCAACCATAAAGACTTCGTTAGCTATGCAAAATTCGAAAAGGTTGCCTCCAGTGAGAACTGCAGCAAAATTAGGATCGTGGAGGGCGCAAGTACTAGTCCAACACCGCAAAGACAGCGGCACAAGGTTTACGTATTCTGCGAGTGCTTTTGTCTATAATACGAACGAAGGAATAAATGTTTGCGCACCCCATGTAGGGGCCGTAATTAAATTTTTGCGGCTCGGGAAAGTCTGCTATTACAATGAGCATTAAGTAAGGAGTAGTTTGTTGCAAGGCCCTGTTTACAAAACTTCCTGGGAGATTGACCAATAAAGAGAGAGCACACACAGTACACAGTCGCTCGGATTCCCGTTCAAAGGTCTAGGCCAACTACCACTAAAATGCTTCGCGGCGTCGGTTTTAAAAAGCGCTGACGAAATCTTTGTACAAACTAAAATTTGAGCCCATTTTAGGTCGGAAGACGTCCTCAAATGACCTTGTTATTATTTGTACACCAGGGTCTATTCCTGCTCACCATGTGGACATGCAACTGAACTTCAAGCAAAAGGGAAGGTTAAGAAATCTTAAAAAAACTGTTATACGCCTCGCAGCTATTGCATACAGCCAAAAAGGGTCAAATGCACTCAGCAATAAAGTTATTTATGCACATTAAGTACGATTCACGCACGATACTGTCACTGAAACAGAACTGAGCCTGCATCTCATCTTAAGACTGACACGGGACGCTTTATGCTGTTAAAGCCCCTTTTAGCCATCTTTGGATGGGTGACAAACTAATCCTACTCATCATTTGTGTATAGTGCTCGAGGATATAAACCCGGAAAATCTGAATTCCAATCTGGTTATCACTTAAACAGTAGGACTGACTGCGTCAGTCTCGAATTCACCTGACAAAAAGCAAACCTATAAATACACCTTTTCCTGGAGCAGGATACTCAAGACAGATTGAGATGTTGCTCACGACCTAAACGGTGCTTCACAGGCCAGTGAAATTTGTAAAGTAGCGGCTTTACGTCAAACCTCCAGTCAACTCCCTACAGGCTTCCCATCTATCCACACCACATATAAACTCAACCCTTCTATCCAGAGCCTATTTTTTACCTTACAAGAAATCCGCCGCCCTTTTTATCTGAAACAGTGGGCTAATAGTATTAACTTAAACGACTACCAACTCATGAAATGATTTGCATCTCCTCTCACAAGAGGACCAAACTGCTGAGCATCCTTTCATAAGGTGACCTGCGTTTCACCTTCCACATCTCAGTGGTGTCAAGTAATAAGACCTGACTCGCCGTCGTTGAAGTATTTGAGCGCGAAAGGCCCGCTGAGACCTCGGCTTTGACAACTTAACCGTCTTCACACGCTGCCGGGTCAGGAGACAATGTGATTTTAAAATCGCACAAGGCTCCACACAATAATCTGGCTCGTTACTACGTCGTCACCACCCCCCCCGGCATTGATGACCCTCATGGAGTACAATGGCTAGTCTATGGTGTTCTAGGCTCTACGAACTTGCCTATAGTTCCTGAGTAATTCTGTTTTTCTCGTCTGGGCATTAAAGACAAAACCTTTAACCGCAGGAGGCAGATAAGTTACCTTTTTTTTAAGAAATCAAGGTAAGAGAGACTTGGAACAATATTTCCCAGGAATGAATTTAGAGCAGGCATAGATAGCAGAATTTATTGGAACCAATAAATTTCGCGACTGCAATTGACAGTCAGGTCAGTTGAGCACCTGCCTAAATGGCTTCTAAAGCTGTAGAATAAAATTCCACAGTCTTCTATTGCAAAACACCTCCTTGATGTTGGTTGACCCCAAAACATCTTTTCGAATATTATTTTGAGCCCGAACAACTACGTTAATGCGCTACTTGGAGGCAGCCCATATACGACGGGAGAAACCCGACCTGTGCAAACAGTTAGACCACGTGGTCAACCTCAGCTTGCCCTGGTAGATCTGAGCCCTTTTGATTTGTGATATCCTTCGGCGTGTTAAATTCCCTGTTTTCTTCCCTGTGTTGCATCTTCGAATTATCGTTTTATGGATTAGTCCACGTGCAGTATGCGATGACCTTGCTATTTTATATTGGTTTCATCTGTGGAAGTTCAAACCTCTGTATCATTGTCACTTATTATTTGTGTTATGCAACGACAGGCTGCAGTTGATAATCCCTAGCGAAATGTATTGGTTCCAATATATTCTGCTATCAATGCCTGCTTTAAAAGAACGGTTAGACGAACGGTTACCGTCAGCCTTTTGCATTAGTTGGTAAAACAAATAGCAATACAGTAAAAATTTGAAACTGTCTGAAACGTTTCGCCTCAAAGCCAAGTTCTATGGAGGGTGGAGGAATGAGAAGAGGCCCAAGTATAAATAGGCGACCTAAAAGCATTCTATTGCCAACAGCACAGAGAAATATTTTCAAGCTTTTCTTTATTTTACTCTGCAGCATCTCCTGCCCCGGAGTCTGGTTGCGGTTTTTCTTCTTCTGAAATGCCTGTTTATCCTTCTTCCAATTCTTCAGACCCTACCTTTTGCTGCTGCCCCTGCTTCTCCTCCTCTCCCTCTCCTTCAAACTCTTCACCCTCTCCTTCGCCTTCCTCCTCTTCTTCCTTCTGCTTCTCGTCTTCTTCATCTTCTTCGTTCTCCTCCTTCCCGGGCTGCTCCTCTTGTTCTTCCTCTTCCTCCTCCACTTCAGACTCCTCACTTTCCCCCGCTTCTTCATTCTCTTTTTTCTCAGGCCTCTCATCCAGCTCCTCATCTTTTTCCTCTTCTTTGAGCTCCACTCCATCAGGCCTCTGCTCCGTTGTCCCTTCTTCTTCCCCTACTTCAGGCTCTTCACTCTCCCCCTTTTCTTCATTCGTTTCTTCCACAGGCCCCTCTTCCTGATTTTCTTTTTCTTCTTCTTCTCCTTCTTTTTCGGGCTCCAATCCACCAGGCCTCTTCTCCGTTGTCCCTTCTTTTTCCTCTACTTCAGGCTCTTCACTCTCTCCCTCTTCCTCATTCTTTTCTTCCTCAGGACCCTCTTTCTGATTTTCTTCTTCT
>CACRXP010001305.1:21086-95822 GCA_902702965.1 Spirometra erinaceieuropaei
CCGATGTCGACCTCGGCCTTTTGCCCTCTCCCCTCGAAACAATCAGGGCCGTACAGAAACTGTTCAGCGAGAAGGCGCCCGGGTCAGACGCGATCCCTGCGACGATTATCAAGCACGGTGACCCTTAACCTATGGACCACCTGACAGCGCTCCTCCAAGAGACGTGGCACCATGGACAGGTCCCTCAGGACTTCGAGGGCGCTTCAATTGCCCATATTTACAAACGCAAGGAGAACTGCCAAATCTGCGACATCCACAGAGGCATTTCCCTCCTTAACGTCGCCGGAAATATCTTCGCTCGCATCCTCCTCAACTGTCTCAACAGCAGTCTGGATCAAGGACTCCTGCCGGAAATCAAATGCGACTTCTGCCGTCATCGAGACACCATCGACATGATCTTTGCCGCCTGTCAACTATAGGAGAAGTGTCAAGGAATGCGGATCCACCTCTACCCTATTTCATGGATCTGACGAAAACCCTCGATACGCCAAATCAGGAAGGATTGTTGAAAATCATGCAGAAATTCGGCTGTCCCGATCTATTCACTCGAGCGCTGCGCCAAATTCACGATGGCATGACGGTGCGCGTCACGGACAACGGAACCGTCTAGAAGGCACTCGCAATAACCGACGGAGTGAAGCAGGGCTGCTTCCTAGTGCCTACCCTCTCTATTCTGATGTTAAGTGCCAAGCTAATGGGCGCCCATGGTGATGAGCATTCTGAAATCTACATCGCCTACAGGATGCACGATCAACTCCGCATTCAGCGACGAATGCACTTCCAGTCGCGTGTACCCACTACTTCCGTCCATGAACTTCACTTCACTGACAACTGCGCTCTTAACGCAACCTCTGAACGGGAAATGTAAAGGAACATGGACCTCTTCGCCACCACCTGCGGCAAATTCGTCCTGCTCATGAGCACAGAGAAAACGATGGTCATGAATCATCCGTCACCCAGCGCTGGCTACGTCGCACCCAAAAAACAACGTGAACGGCGCCTACAGTGAGTAACCGATCTCATGAAATGTTGGCCAAAATTCTGAAATGCGTTTTTGATTAGAAAGGATTATTTAGGTGGGAATGTATGATTTATTATCATGCGGCATAATCCTACAGTATTTCAGACTTGCTGGGATGTCGGCTTTTAAATGCACTTTTTTTCGACCTCCTGTGGAAACCGCACCCGGTAAAAAATGACTACTTACGTAGCATGCATTTTTCACATTGATTTTCGATGGTCCCATAAATTGCAATATATTTTATAGGCAGCATACAGAAAAGTATTCTTTCTTTCACTCGTTTGATAGCGAATCGCACCATCTGCATACTTTATACTCGAAGAGGGAGTATAATTAGGTTTTAAAAAAGTTTCCCAATTCCCGATCAATTTTGAGCCTGATCAGCCGTATCATTAGCGCTTAACGATTTCTGCTACGCGGTGTGTGCTTCCTGCCTCAGGAGAATAATGTATTCCTCGATGTTTTTAAGAAGATACCATGTGGAGTTCATTAAATTTCGCAGTTACTGCGGACTCTGTTGTACATCTCATGAAAAGTAGTGGTAAACAGGTAGGTACGATGCCGTATGAACGGACATTAAAGGGTCAAAAAATCTCATAACTAGAAACTTTTTAAAAGTCTTATTATTCTCCTTCTTCGAGTTTAAAATGTGAAGATGACGTGATTTTCTATCAAACGAGTGAAAGAAAGTATACTTTTCTTCATGTTGCCCATAAAATATATTTCACTTTATAAGACCATCGAAAATCAATGTGAAAAATGCATGCCACTTAAGTAGTCATTTTTTACCGGATGCGGTTTCCACAGGAGGTCGAAAACAAGTGCATTTAAAAGCCGACATCCCAGCAAGTCTGAAATACTGTAGGATTATGCCGCATGATAATAAATCGTACAACTCCACTTAAATAATCCTAATCGAAAACGCATTTCAGAATTTCGGCCAACATTTCATGAGATCGGTTACGCACTGTAACTGCTGGCCATGCGTAACTTCACCTACCTGAGCAGCACCCTCTCTCGCAACACCGAAATCGACGATGAAGAGGAATTTGGGATCTTCAAGGCCAGCCAAGCAAAGTTCATCATTGAATAGTGACTTTGTTTGCCTGGAATTGGCATGTACATCTGGAAACATGCACATTCAAACTGCACAATGCTCTTGTGAAAAAATCGTCTGAGCACTTTATTAATGAATATTTTTGCCGCATAGTTGTCGTGTAAGGATGAACCGACTCTCATTGGCGACCTCTCAATTTCGCACTTTCGTTCGCAGCTCAGGGCACGTGGAGGCTTGCTGGGACAGTAAGACCTCATGACATGCAGTGCCAGAAATTCTTAAAAAATGTGTGCACTTAATCTAGGGACATAAAAAGAATATTCTCTTAATGACCTCCTGCTCTGACATTGTTCATTAGAGGCATGCTGACTAATAGTATATCGTTAAAGTTGGATTTTCAAGACTGAAAGTGTCCACTCTACGTGAATGTTCAAATCGGTCGTACTTCAACTGACAAGCCGCGGACTTCTGGATCGCATCTGGATTTAATGATTATAAGGTTAATAAGGGAAATACAACCGCTGGGATTTCACAATTTTTTGTTGTGAGACAGACATTCACTGTCTTTACCTCGCCTTATCCTCATATATTCACAGTGCCCAAGTGGTAGGGTAAAGTCAAGACCAACGGGGCGGACATGGACGAATATACATAAGTTTGAGGAATTTGCTCACTGATGATTTAGCCTCCAAGCAAGTAACATATTGACAGGAGACAACTGGACTAGTTTGCATTTTTAAAAGACTGAACGGAGTAGGAAGGAGTGCCAAAAATGCAAGGGAGAGTGGAATGACTATTCCTGGCTCATTGGCGGTAACGATGTGACTTCCTGCGGTGCCTCTTGATGGAGTTCCAAGAGACTTCGCATGGGAAACACGGGACGTTCATTCACCGTATATCACGCTCCCTGACCCACACATCATATACTTGACCAGGATGTTTATGAACAGCGGGGGGGGGGGGCGCAAACGTATCTACCGGCAAGAAACCAGATGCCAGGGAACTGCCAGCGCTCATTGCAGGCTGCGACCACTTAATAACAGTAGACATACAGATAAGTAAACGTAGACTGAATTGATCATTTCCGAGTCGTTGGCTGCCGTCAGCCTGTAATGCTCTTCTCTCCTGTGGCAGCAAAACTTTTGTACAATTACCGAACACTCGTTAGTCTTGGAAGGAGTGGCTTGAGTTCTAGTTCCATGCAGCGACAGAGAATGGCAGGTGGCAAGGCACTGATGAACTTCGGTTTGATGAAGTGCTTATGACCCATCCTGTAGACCCCAGTGGTGGACCAGCTGCGCCAGGTGCGTCTGAGCGCATGTTTGTGTTTCCGGTACCAGCTACTGGTGGTCAGGGTTATGATTGGCTGAATGAAGGCAAACAAGCCCGAAACAGGGCTGTATCAATCTACCCCCAGACTCTGTCGTCTCCCCCCCCTGATAAGAAAATGTGTCCGGTTAAACTATAGAGGAAACGCATCAGTTAGGTCAAAAACCAACCTACTTATTTTAAAAAGTAGATTGTGTTGATTTGGTTGAGTTTATTGTACATAATTAATAGGTTTGTCAGGCCTTGCCAACAGAATCGAGTGTACGACCCATCAGTACGGCAAAAGTAAATGTGCCTTAGTTTACTCTTCTCTCAATTTTGGTGGGCTCTCCTCCCGTCTTTCCGCCTCCAAGAAATGAAGTTACTGACTTATGGTAAGCAGTTTTCCTCATCCTCTCAACCCCAATTACTTCATCATGCTGGCATGCACTCGCGAGAACAGGAAGAAAAGCGCGCAGGCCCTTCCTCTTACACCTCGCTCGTTACACACCAGACATGAGATTGTAGTACAACGCTGTGACCACAGGCTTCCCTTAGAGCATCTCGTATTTACTATGCTTGCATGTGCTTTTTGTGACCTATTTTTTCAAAAAAGAAACCTTTCCTTGCCGTGTGCAGGGCAATAAAATCCTCACTCCGCTTAAGATTGTTGTGCCACGACAAGGGAACAGTGTATCCGAGGAAAGGGAAGTGCTCACCGGATGGTGAGGATTGTTCGGCTGAAGTTTCGAAGAATTTGAACAGCTCTCCATTATCAAAGGGTCTAGTGCAAAAATCGATCAGAATTTTGAATACACAACCGAATTAGTTGGCCCTTGGCTAAAAGATTTTTTCTTCCTTCGCCGCCTTGGCCTACTGGACGTCGCTTGTGAGTGTTGGTAGCCTCATGTGTTATGTGTCGTCACCTCAATTGGGTTCAGTTGCCGTTTTGCTCCCTCCTTTGGGAAAATTGATCGATGGGCCGTGCTTGCTCAGTATTCTTAAGCTCCCTATGACTGTCTTGTCCTCGTCATGGCGTAGGTAGTGACGCAGGACTTTCTAGGTCGCAGGAAGGTCTAGATGCCTGTTTATGGAGTTAGCATCTGAGTAAAAAGCCTCAAATATGAAACCTTCTGTCCCTGAGGTGCCCCGGCCTAAGACGGCTGCTCCTTTAAAGTCAAAACTGTAGCCAGTCTAAGTGAAGAAGTGAAGAAGAGTCGAGCCCCGAAACACTTCGTTTATTATCCTGAGCTTTCAGACTCGTAAAGGAGTCCATCGTCAAGGTTAATGGCAGAGATAGGACAGGCGGCAGTTATAAGGCACGAAGGCCCAATCATCGACCGACGTCACACTACTGGAGGTGACTACGAAGGGCTCTGTACGCCGGCGCCAGATCGATAAATCGATTGACCGAGTTCTCATCCGAGGCCCAGGCTTCAGTCAATTTTCGGCCTGTTTTGTTTACGGCGTAGGCGACTGTAGCCAGTCTCTCCGAGTTGCCAGTTTGTGCTCATGTAGGCGGATCCAGTGAGCACTTCCCTCCCCTCAGATTGTTGACACGGATATCTTACGTTTGCTAACCTGAGGTTAAGTGTATGCTCGTGGTAAGAAAATGCCAACTGTTGTTTAATAAATTCATCAGTGTTTTGACACTCATGCTCTACTGGCAGACGTATGCATACCATCTACCCTTATTTTGAGAATTATTTACGGCCTAACTGCTCCCCGCATCGAAGCCTTTTTAAAAAATGAGCTTTCAGCTTACTAAAGAAATACGTGTAGATTGCGCAGAACGATGACACGATATAGACATTGTAGCAGTATCCGCACCTCGGGGGAAGGGGAAGGGGAGGGAGGGGCGGGGTACAGATAATCGAATGTTATCTTGCTGACAAAGAGACAACCAAAAACTCTGCAGGAAAACACCTAATTTGAAAAATAAAGTTGCCAGTTCTTCACAGTCTTTCCCTACCGCACGCATATATTACATCGTTACCCATATTTACAGCTAACAGGGCCAACTTCATGCTTCCGCTACCTGCGATTGCCAAAATTACGTATTGATCATAATAGATTAGTAAAAATCTTACCGGTAAAACACTTTCTGTGACGATTTCAATATGCTGATAACCTCGTCCCGTTTACTTGGAAACACTGAAAATTACTGCGGTGTTTTCTACTGTACAGTAATGAGAAAGAACGGCTTTACAGTCTGCTTCTGCTCTATGGTGGAGAAATGTGGTCTGGTTTTATAATGGGAATCTTTCTGATGGCAAATTCGGCTATAATATTTTCTGTACGCCGATGAATTTATTCTGTGCCCTTGAAACATTAAGCGCGGTTGACTAGCCTTCCATACACAACTTAAAAGCCTGATGAAGTCTCGGGTGGTGGTAGTATTCAATGCCAGTTTGGTTGAGATTTTTTTATGCTGCTGAACTAAGACTAGTGTGTCCACTGAAACAAACCTACCTTGCTCCCAATTTTGCACGGCTCCCATATGCTTCTTAATCACTTACTTACTTCACAAATATTCGGATTTCGATTTGACTATGAAGGGGAACCTAAAACTGCCAGGAATGTTGGAGGTTAAATCCATGAGGGGATACTTTTCTGAAGACATTCTTGCGTACGACTCAAGTTGACGTCTTAACTTGACGTCAGTCCTAATTCCACTTGCGTATTTCTAGACCTTACCCCGGCAGCCTCTCTCAGTCCTTTTCAACGTTACTTGTACTAATGCATAAACCTCGATGTTAATCTCAGACGCTCATGTACGCTTATGAACTTTCGTCAGAAAGGTTGCCTGAAGCTCGCTGCATGTAGGTTGTGCCTAGGATCTAAAAGAATATAATTCAAGCTGGTGCGGGCAAAAAAACGAGATCCAGGTACGCACCGGGATCCTTTCTCTACCGCCTTGTTGCAGCCTACTATCACGTGGCGCGAGGCAGTTGTGCCTGGTATTCGCATTAATTTCTCACCTAGACGAAGAGGACTTGCCTCTATGCAGTCCAGGACACTAAAAACACCCTCGCATAGACCCGATTGATCTTAGTGCCTGGCAGAATGCTTTATGCTCGACTGATGCGAAGAACACTGCATAGAAAATGCGACGCAGATATGACATGCAACCTTTGTCAACAGTTGTAGAATATGGGTGCCTTTGTATCGACTGGCTCACCGAATCTTCTGAAACCTCAGCATTAGTTTAGAAATGTTTAAGGTCGATTGCTTATGTTGCCAGAGAGATACTCACATGTTCTGAACGACGCAACCGAAGTGCGACCGGCTCCGATGCTCAGTTTTATTTAAAAGGACCAACGATGGATGTGAAAACATGTTGGTACCCCTGAACACCGTAGCAGAAGTGTTCGATACCTGATCACGCTCATTTAGGAATTAGGTGCGAGCTGCTTTCCCCAGTCCTCAACTGGGATTTAGGGTGCCTAACGCTGTGTTTGAAGCCTTATGATGTTTATTGACCTACTGCTTGTTTCGAGCCCAACCTTCACAGAAAGACGATACCAGCTGTCGCTCCGGGTAGCCATTAGACATCTCAAGAAGCGGACTCTATGCCAGAGCGGGTCCTGTCTACTGCGAGACTGCTGGAATATCTTCCACGCTCAGTTAACCCTTAACAGTTTTGTTAGCTACGGACAACGACTTCATTTAGGTTCATAGTAGCTTGATTTCCAGAACAACTGTCAAGGCAGCAGGTGGTTCGGTAAATCGAACACTAATCATTGGCTACGCCTCACGGCGATTGTCAAATCCGACGGAAAAGGCTCGAAGTCGGTGGAACGGTCCGAAGGACAGAGCCTACGGCTCGATACTTATCCAGTCTTTTCGGCAACCTAACTTTAGTTAAAACCTTCAAAAGTTTTCTAAAATGCCTTATTAATTACGCGGCTTCGCTTAGCATTGATATGACAATTAATTATTGCAAAGAAGCCAGAAATTGCAAATTTAGTGTCTGTAATCTGTGACAGCAGCAGTTACCAGCGGAGAAATGACCCTCGTTATGTAACAGGCGGGATGGGTTCAAGAGCTGGAGCTCCAGTACAAAACCGTGACTCCCATTCCCGTCCCGCGATAGGAACACACCAGCGCACTCTACCGTAGATAGAGCGTTTGACCCAAAGTGCTCAAAGATCCACTGAAACGAGTTTAAATCTGTGGCGGTCAAGGATGTGAGATCAACTTAAACCACGCACAATAAGTTCGTTTCGTCTACTGTCAGAAATCAGGGAGCTGTGAGGAATAGTTTATTCTGTACACGGGGCAGGTTGCCGTAAGTTGGCGATTTGCTTGCAACAGAGAAAAGCGTTCGCTCACGGAGAGCGTCAGTCACGGTGTGTCTTGTTAACGCGAGTGTGTGTGTCTAAGTTAGCAGGAGGGGGTGACTGTCTGCGTGGTGGTCGTGTGATTGGACTAATTAGGGGACGTATGGAGGGGGCATACTCACAAGGCCTCACGGGAATCAAGCCAAAGCGTTCGACGCGCGTTAAGCGATACTAGTTTTTGAGTGCAGCCGGGGTTCACTGCAGCTGGACCGGAGGTGTCCCAGTTCTAGCCGGCGGGGGTGGTCGTGCGTCAGCGGCCTGTCAGTGCTTGTCACGGCCATCGACCGACAAAACGGAGCCGGAGAAAAGGGGGGCTGGAGCGGCTGCTACAACTCCCCCCCCAGACACCAAACGAAGTGAAGGCGTCGACATGCTAGCCAGCAACAAACCTGTCGGGCCAGTGGACGTGACGACCAGATCGTGTGTGGCGAACCGGAGGGGGGCTGTCGCCAGTAGGTGGAGGAGGCCGCACTGTCTGAGGCGGGGTGCGTTGTTGAGGTGAGGAATGGTCACTGTCGTCGATGTAGGCCGGCTTGACGCGATCAATGCTGACTGTGTCGGTCTTGCCGTTGCGTTCGATGACAACATCTTTGTCAGATCGGCGAAGGACTTTATACGGCCCGTCATAGGGTGGTTGGAGTGGTCGTCGGACAGCGTCATGCCGAACCCAGACGAAATCGCACTTATCCAAGTCGGGTGGGATGAAGGAATTGGCCGGTGACGCCCGAGGGGGCGTTGCGCGGAGATTTCGCATGGCACTACGTAGTCGCTCCACATAACTGCAAGGTTCGAAAAACGTTAGCGTGTTTGAAGGAGAAACTAACTCACCGTGCAGTCGTAGGGAGGTTCCGTAGACAAGATCAGCTGCAGTGCAACCGATGTCGGCCTTGAGAGTGGAACGGAGGGACAACAGCACCAGGGGAAGGTGATCAGACCATCGGGAAGGATCAGGCTGGGCCATAAGGGAAGTCTTGAGCTGTCGATGGAAGCGTTCGACGAGACCATTTGCTTGAGGGTGGTACGCTGTTCGGATTCGGTTGGTACCGAGAAGGGATGTGAGTTCGAGAAACAGCGTGGACTCGAATTGGTATCCGCGGTCAGTGGTGACAGTCGCAGGAACTCCAAAATTGGACACCCAATGAGTCAAGAAAGCTCTTGCTACGGTTTCGGCACTGATGTCCGGAATGGGCACAGCAACCGGCCACCGAGTAAGGTGATCAATACATGTCAGCATATAGGTAGAACCGTTAGATGGTGGCAGCGGACCTACCAGGTCAATATGCACATGACTGAAGCGTGCATCAGGGGTGGCGAAAATTCCTGGCGGAGTAATAGTATGCCGATGCGTTTTGGCTCGTTGACATGGTAGACAGGATCGGGTCCAAGGCCGTACATCCCGGTTGATGTTGGGCCAGACGAATCGGTCAGTGATGAGTTTCACTGTCGCCCGGGCTCCAGGGTGGGATAGATTGTGAAGGACGTTGAACACGTGTCGTCGTAAAGTTGCAGGGACAAAAGGACGTTTGTGTCCGGTAGAAAGGTCACACGTGATGGTGCCTGTGCCAGTGGGAAGGGGGACATCTTGAAGGCGTAAAGAAGAGTTCTCGTGGCGGTATTGGGGAAGTTCGCCATCCGATCGTTGAGCCTCAGCCATGAGCGTGAAGTCTATGGCGTCTGTTGTGATGGAAGCCATCTCGATTCTTGAAAGAGCATCAGCGACCACATTTTCCTTACCGTGGACATGTTGGATGTCGCAGGAAAACTGTGAGATGAAGTCTAGATGACGAATTTCACGGGGCGAGTATCGATCGGGAGAGGCCCTCAGTGCGAAAACGAGTGGCTTGTGATCCGTGAGAACAATAAATTCACGACCCTCGAGGAAATGGCGGAAGTGCCGGATGGATAGATAGACGGCAAGGAGTTCTCGGCCGAAGACACTGTAGCGGGTCTCTGCTGGGCTGAGCTTCTTCGAGAAGAAAGCCAAAGGCTGTAGAACACCACGAACAGTTTGCTGAAGTGACGCACCAACGGCAGTGCTGGAAGCATCTGTCATGAGAGTTAGTTGGGCATCTGAGCGAGGATGGGCAAGCAATGTTGCGTCCGCAAGTGCGGCCTTGACGTCATTGAAGGACCTGACGGCCTCCTCGGTCATCACTAGTGTCTTCTTGGAGTGGGTCAGCAAGCTGTTGAGAGGCTGCAGTATGGTGGCACCATGGGGAAGAAAACGGTGATAGTAGTTCACCATCCCCAAGAATCGGCGTAATTGGCTGATGGTTGTCGGGACGGGGAACGTTGATATGGCCGAAACTTTTTCCGGGACGGGCTTTATCCCATCTGAGTTCACTTCGTGACCAAGAAAGATAAGGCTGGGGACTCCAAACTCACATTTAGCAACATTGATGATAACGCCGTAGGAGTCGAGCCGTTCGAAGAGCTGTCGAAGATGAATCTCGTGTTCAGCAGCGTCAGAACTAGCCACTAGCAAATCATCAATGTAGGCGTAGACGAGGTCGAGACCTCGCAGAACCTGATCAATGAATCGCTGAAAGGTTTGAGTGGCGTTCCTCAGACCAAAGGGCATACGAGTGAACTCGAATAACCCAAAAGGAGTGGTCACTGCAGTTTTCGGAACATCACTGGCCTCGACTGGGATTTGGTGGTAGGCGCGCACAAGGTCGATCTTAGAGAATATTCGCTTACCATGTAGCGAAAGAGTGAAGTCTTGGATGTGCGGGACGGGATACTGGTCGGGGACCGTCGCTGAGTTCAACGCCCGATAGTCACCACACGGTCGCCAGTCGCCGTTCTTCTTGGGGACAAGGTGGAGGCGTGATGCCCAGCAGCTGTCGGACTGTTGGATGATGCCGAGCTCAAGCATGTGATCGAACTCTGCCTTGGCGATCTTCAAACGGTCCGGAGCAAGACGACGTGATCGGCAAGATTTGGGAGGTCCGGTAGTGGAAATGTGGTGAGTGACTGTGTGTTTGATGTCCACTTCACGAAATGACGGGTTGGTCAGGCGGGGAAACTGCCTGAGGAGTGAGTGGAAAGGACAGTCAGAGATGGGCATGGCAGTGAGAGGGTTGACGCAGGGGTTCACATCGGATTGACATCGGGCATGAAGGTCGGTGATGCAGTCAACGAGTCGGCGATTCCTCAAATCGACTAGCAGATTGAAGTGAGTTAGGAAATCGGCGCCTATGAGGGCGACGGAAACGTCGGCAATAATGAAAACCCATCGGAAAATTCGACGTTTTCGGGATATTGCGGTTTTCTAAAAAATCGGCATTTCTAAACAAGGCAACACTGCCTTTATGATTTCTTTTATGTTTTTAAATCTTTTAAACTTTTACTTAATTAATACAGACATTGTACTCATGAAGTGGTGTCAGTTTGCGAGTGATTGGGAATCATTCGTAAATTTCGACACACGTCGTGAGTTACGTAACGCACTGTATATGTCGAGAATGAAAGTGTTTACGCGCATAGTCACACTCCACTTCCCGCTCTAGGTCAGTAAATGTGCACGCGAGATGCTGGCAAAAACGTTGGGTACCTTGAGGCTCAATGACAGAAACATTTTTTGAACAGGAAGCAGGGTCTACTCACGCGTGGGTAATGTTTACACTCTTCGGCCTACACGATGACTTTTCATACACGAATCTCAAAAGACGAGTGGTACTAAAGTGTCACTGCATGAATTCTCAGCTCGACTGGCACCACCCTTACCCCAGTCTAGTGTGTGACACAGGTAACTAGATAGAACTAGTCTTAGGTTGAGGTTTAGCTGGCTGATAACGGTAGAGTAGTCAGGTATGGCAATCTCAGTTTATCCTGAGTTTATCGGTGATGTTTCTTCATTGTGGTTGGTCATCGTTATGCGACCGTTCCTGCTGGTTTAATGAAATATCTAAATGTCAAAAGGGTTCACTCCTGTCTCAACCTGCAATCAGGACTGATCGATGAACACCGTCAATGTGTAACATCAATAACCGACTTCAGATGTTCCATTGCACAGCACATCTTACGTCGCAGGCACCTGGTACAGAGGGCAGACCGCGACGCAGAAATTGTTGACCTAGTTTGGCGCTCAAATGACAAGCAGTGCAAATACTCCGCGAGTGTTTAACTATCACAACCTTCCCCTCGGTGAGTCGCTTATCAAAGTTGGCAGGGCACTGTGACTTCGTCCACGGAATAAGAAGTCGTGGCGGGCCATTAGTGTCTCAAAGCAGAACAACGTACTTATCGACTCGCAGTCCAGCTCACTTGCCCTGCGAGGGTCGCGCTGTGGCTGAATTCCCCGTAGTCTCCCTGCTGGTTGTCCTCTGGATTCCATGGAGTTGTTAGTCGTGGACGTCGCAGACATCCGGATCTGCGGCATAAAGAGCGGCTCGCAGCAATGCGTAATCAAACACACGAAGAAGACGACGACGACGACATTGGCCGACCGATCAGCCGTGGCCGTACGTTGGGGGAGAGTCCAAGCCTTGTACTACGTCGTGTCATTGCGGCTCTCGCAAGTTATATACTGTTCCTGTGGTCGTCTGTACCAATGCATCACTTGCATTCCTGATGGCGGAAATTCTGACGTCACTGGTGTGTACGACGGTGCGCACGCCTCAACATGTATGGACCGAGGCATGGACGGAGGTGTCGGAGGAAATACGTTGGAGTCAAAGTCTCGAGCCGCGTGACGCCTTACCGTACCCGGCGTTTTCTCACCTGCTTGCCGGCAAACCCTAACACCTCCTCCCAGTTTGTGACTATTTGATAAAAAAGGACTGCGATGTTATAGGACCAGGGAGAGGCGTTCAGAACCAGCTTGAATTTTTCAAATACTCTATCATATGGATTATTTCCCTAGAAGAGGCAATAATTATCAGTCCACCTGTAAAGACTCATTGAGAGTCCTGCAAACCCTCAAATTACCTGTAGGATGATAAGTCAGGGAAAGTATGAAACCCTCCCGCTTCGCCCGGGTTATCAGCCGTTTAGGTATGCGAGAAATCTTGTTTAAATGTATGTGCATATGCATGCCCAATGACAACAGGACTTACCCAAAGAAAAAGGGTTGTTCTGAAGAAACTTCAATGTCTCCGCCCTCAGTAGATGACCATATTTCTTTAAGTCCCCCAGGAGCTACCGAAGACGCACCAAGTGATCCCCAGTTCAATGTCAGACGACGATCATTCTGCCAAGACAACCAAGGCGAGCCGCCTGAGATACAATGAGTAGCATGGTCGTCATGCTTCAATAATGTTTGGCTAACACCTCTGTCAGCCTAAAGGATGTCAAGATTAAATCGACCGAAATGAACACTTAGGTTCCCCTGATTTTATTCATGACACATTTCAACTACTTATTGCAAAAGCAACGCGACCACCTTAGTGAATTAAATGCCTTGAGATTCAACAAATAAGACTGTTGATACGGTAACAGAGTTCATATTCGTTGCTAAGGCATTCCATGTGGAGGGGAAGCGGTCACATGGAAAAGATTCGGGTGAGCCAAATGACGGAGTAATCATTACGCCCACATCCAACGCGGATGACGAGTCGCGGCGATCAACGGAGCGGACGCGGACTGACGAGTCATCATAGCGTCAATTACGACCCCAAACGGCGATCACAAGAGCTGTTTAGAATAGTACGCATGTGGTCCCACGGCAGATACGTACTATAAATACGGTACTTCTTATGCCTGTCTGTGACTCTCTCTGATGGCGAGTTCGAGGGAGAATTCTGAATGTCAGGCCAATAAATTTCTTGTTCCAGTAATCTTAACTTCTTCATCGGAACAGCGTCCTAGGACTCGCATGTTCGCTTCTATCGAACGATTTCACCTGCGTCTATGTGCAGCTCAAAGTCAAATTGCCTCACTTGTCGAGTAAGGGAGGCTCTGTTGACCGGTTCTCCTTCTGACCATCTTTACAGTTGTTCGTTGGCCACAATCGAAGAATGAGGAGCAAACACCGTAGGTCGATGACTTTGGGGCTGTTCCGCACTGACATTTGGTCGCAGACAGGCAGCAAATCTATTCATATCTGCGCACCAGGTGCTCGCACATTTAATTTACCGTGTGAACCCAGTTCTCTGGCTCGACTAGCCGGACGATAGCATCGCGTCCGCATGCATCCCCTGCCGTGAATGCCCTCGCTCTCGGTGAGCGTTCGAATAACCGTCGTTCACCGCTGACTTCCTAAACTCTAGCCCACCGACGCTTTTGCGTTCTTTACCTTCAGACGTGGCTCATTTCTTCCAGGCTCTGTTTCTGACTTTTATTTGCTAGTCGTGTTATTGTTGACCATTTCACAGGACCGCCAGATGACATCTGCGAACATCAGACTTCTCCTGCCGGACGGACTAATCAGGGCGTAGTAATGGGGCAGAGTGCAACTGGAAACAATAGACAGTATAGCATCCGCTTCAGTTCCTCTCTCTGCTTAAAACTTTATCAAATGATCCCCGGTCAGGGTAGATGCTCGACCAATGAGTCACTGTCATTTGCTATCCTTTTCGACATCTCCACCAGCCTCTATCTGCCACATAAAGCTCCAGCCAGAGAAAGCGTCCCAAGCTTTGACTTTTCTTCAGGCACCGTCAGTTTGCCTTTCGTCCTGGAGTTCATATGGACCAGCTTCTCGGCAAGCCCAGCCCCCTCCTCGAAATGCGGACACTATCTGTTGGCATCACAGTACATTTGGCTTTATGGACCGTCAATGGCTCCCTCACTACTTCTTGACTTCCAAACAGGGTCGTTGAGAGCAACGGTTAGGCCCGAAAGTCAAGAAAATAAATCAAGCTGGTAACCCTTGACGCTCCAACTCTCTATGTTTGCGGCAAAGAGAGTGGTAGATTTATTTTAATCGATGCTGGCGCTTAAATCAGTACGGTCAATGCTACACTCAGTGACGATCAGCCCAGCAATTCTCTCTGCCCCTTTAAGATCGTCAAATTCTTGTTTTCCACCTAGTTACGAGAGCGCGGAAGCGTTATTTATAAAAAGGCCAGGACGCAGTTTACCACAATGATCTCGTTTTTGTTCCCTGAGTGGGGTCGCATACTATGTCTTTGCCTCTGGCCCTTTCAGTTCGTCAACTCCTCGTCCCTCATCTGGCCACCTTCGGTTCCCACTAATTGTCCCTGGACATGGGTCTCCTGTTCCACATCCTCTTGGTCATAAACTAAAGTGAAGGTCCCTGAATCGTTTTTGGTGCAAAACTCCATACCGCTGATATCTTAACTTTGCTGATTAGAGACAACACCGCCTTCATGAAAAACCGCTCCTCTCTCTATTGGAGAATCCCTACCTCCGACATATCCTGTCCCTTTTTCGACCCTGATCCTGATCTGACGTCTTCACACTCGCCCGTCTCAGTTTTAACACTGGAACTCTGTCACAGCACCTGACGTACGTCATATGTATGACCTTCATCCCGGAAGTATCCTCGCTGCGTAGTCTCGCTGCAGGTGAAGTTGAATTCGAGCACGCGTTGCTATGTGAAGCAGCCGATACATATTCGGCAATCGTCTTCCACAGAAACATCTTATATTTTTTCTTAACGAATGCGCAAGTTCTAACTTTGGCTAGGTTGCTGTTTGTGCAGGGTATTGCGAGTACAATGTTCCCATCAAACGCATCATTCTGATGCAGGAGACTTCCCGCTAAGGAGATGACTGTTTGTATATCTTCTCAAGTTTTGTGCCACTGGTCTGTCACATGACGCTAACACCTTTCTTTAATTTTTTAAATGCTTCAGCTGGCTGGAGCTCCCGCCCTCTTATACACTTCCGATATGCACCGATAAGGCAGGTCTATTAAGCTACCTTGCGAAGGATGTTTGTCCAGCAGGCTACAGGACGTGTCTTAGAATTTCAACAAAAGCCCTCATAGGCAGTTGCAACGTTATCAGTAATAAGCCAGGAGTAGCCATTACCTTTTCTAATCAGTTTTTACCAAAAGACAAACAGGTCAAGTTTTCTCCTCTGAATATGCTGATTGAATGGAAAGTCAAGCCGTCAGTGAGTGAATTCTTAAAATGTATGTAAATGCGCCCTGAATATCAACTTTCGAAGGTCACCAAAGCGAGAATAAATTAATTCTGTTCTTCACTGTCCTCATTTTCAAAATGAATCCAGGACCGGCTTAGCAGGTTCTCTCTGGTCGAAGAAGTCTGCTAGAGGTTACGTGGGATCCATCAGGCGGTTGGGGAGTGGGATTCATTTAAAGGTCAACTGTCGGACTGATGGGTCGTCTAAAGTCGAAACTGAACGTGAACAAAACTGCCAAGGCGGATCACTGCTGATAATACGCTGGACACAAAACGACTATAAGAACATAGCTGACACCATAGCATAATTTGTTGGGGGGAATCGCATTCGAATTTGGCCCCCTAACATACGCAGGAGGCAATAACAAGCGGATGCCAAATCATCTTCCTACAGTAAATGTTTTTGAAGTTTTCATTACATTCTTGAGCTGGTCAGCCAGGACACTCACCAAAGACGTGGATACAGGACAGAGAAAAATATATGAGGAAACTACACAGAGCGTTCGGAGACTTGCGTCAGTGAAAATAGGCCAGAAATAGACATTTGAGCTCCCCTGATTTTGTCTATGACACACTTAGACTATTTATTGAGAAACGCAACGCGGCTTCCTGAATGACTACATGCCTTGTGCTCAAATAAATAAGATTGCCGATATGCTGCCGAAGGTCATAGTCAGTACTGACACATTCCCTGTGCATGGAAATCAGTCGGGTAGGAAGGGCGCAGGCGAGCAAAAATGCCAGTGACAGTGAGTAAAATAGCCATGTAATCGTCACACCTGCATCCAACACAGGGGACTAAATCGTGGTCATTATTGACTTGAACGCTGTCTAACAAGTCGTCGTCGCATTAAATAATACCCCCAATGGTGATGACGAGAGCTGTTGATTAAAGTAGGTGTGTGACCCCACGGTAGCTGCGTGTTATAAGTATTGCACTCCTTGTGTTCCCACAAACGTTGTTTGCGAGTGTCCCTGATGATGGGTTCGAGTGAGAAACCGAAACGTCAGGTCGACAAATTTCTTGTTCTAGTGGTCGCATCATCGTGTTCTGAATAAATAAGATCTTTTCCCATAAATCTGAATACTAAATGACTTAAGACATATTTTGCCTTCCTTCTGAAATAAATTAATAAAATATATTTTCCCATATAAGGTTAGAGGCATAACCCTTGATGACCCTATTTATGTACAATACTTTCACAGATTCGCACTCAAAAATCTGTGGACATTTACAGTGTGATCGGATCACAGTACAGTTATAATGACAAAGAAGCTCATCTGTCCACTGTCAATCAGTACGGAAAGATTGCGTATGACAAAGTGTTTTACAGAGCTGTCTGTGAGAAGTCGTGCTGTAAAAGCCGGTTTCTGTCGAAAATCAAGCAAGCGAGTTTTGTTTTAAACATGCAAATCGTGAAGGCCGTCACGATCTCACTTAGTAGCGAGTTGCATGGTTGGACAGCCCGCTGACTAAGTGAGAACTTCCTTCGTTTTAGCTGCCTGCCTTCACTCTTGATGCGTAATTGGTTTGTACGGGCAAAATAAAAGAGTTCTCCGTTCTTAGTGAGCACCCTTGGCCACGAACAATCCGGAATGTCCGGAGTAGACTACAATTTAGCTGCCTATAAGAGAAAGAAAATAAACCAAGCAAGTTCAGCCTCTCTTGATAAGACAAATGCTTTAGGCCATCGACCTTCATTGCTCCGCGCTGCACCTGTTCGATGAAGCTTCTGGCACTCCCTACTCCAAATGGGGTTTTACAAAAACACCAAAAAGTCTCTCGAAGAGTTTGAAGGGGAGAAATACTTTAAATGGACGTGAAGGTACTCGTTGTTTTCTGAACCATCTTCCTACAGTGTTCTGACGGCATTAGATTCGTGGTCGTCCACACACCCAGATCTTCTTTAATACTTCCGGACAGAACTGTACGCTCGCCCTTCTTATGATGTGAAAACTTTATATTCTAGGTTTCCTCTGGAATAATTGGGGATATGTACTTATGCGTCTGTGAAGGGTATGGGAAGGGACTCCTGATGTCCATAGAATAATGAAACCAATATGAATAACCCCATAAACTTTGCCAGCACAAGTAATTCCAAAAATAAATCCGAATACTAGGGTAGGATTTTGCTTTACTGTTCACCCGTACACTGTCACACGATCTATTTCTTAATAAATTACTCAGCCTCCGCTCAAGCTAGGTCTGCCTTACTGGCATTCCCTGCCCCGAATCCACTGTGCGTCGTGAAGTATGTCGTGCAGTTATTACTCACCGAATCAATCCCGACTTACTTGGATGCCCTACGTTACGGTTCACACGCGCACGCTACGAAAGTGTGTCGCGTAGGTGTTCATCCAGCCACCAATCTCGTCTGAGTGCAGACTAGATAGCACTTCTAGAATTCGAGTGAGACGGCACTGCAGTTCGATACTACCGAGAAACGAGTTGTGCCAACGGCACTCCACTTGTATGACTAACCATGCTGTAACGCTTTGCCGTGTGCGTAACGTGTCAGCGTCCGCAGAAACAGCAAGTCCTCTCATTGCAAACAGCCGCAGGGGAAAATTGTTTGTGCTGAATTGTAGGTCGAGAAGTTTGATTAGTGATCGTTGGTTGCCGCCGCCGTCTCAGGTTCAGGTGGCGTAGAATTGGCCTGTCCATTGTTATTGGTTGGGTCTTTCGCTGACCTCTGCGCACACGGATAGATTTGAAAGATTTTCTATGGTTAAAAGAGGGTTTATCAATCAGGTTATGGGTATGCTCGGTCCGCTGCGGCTGACAGGACTCATAAAATGTTTGCAATGAATACGGAGTATACCGTACGCTACATAGTGGGCATCAATAAACGGGCCGCTGCGGTGCTACTTGATCGGAAATTTCACAGTCATAAGAAATTTTATAATTAGGAAATCAAAAAGTGCCAGATCTTCATGTATAAACTTAGGAGGTGGCTTAACTTTCGACTGAATGAATATAGAAACAAATGACCCTTGTGCAAATGTTCAATAAAAGGTATTTAGACATATAAGGACATTGAAAATCAATGGAAAAATGCGAAAATGCCCATTTATTCACTTCTTACCGAAGGTCGTTTGCCGGTCAGATTGCGGGTATACTTGTTCGGTTGCACCTTGAGATTCAGTTTAGAACCCTCGCAGGCGACCAGTACTAATACATGTAGAAATTTCAATAAGGATAGGGGAGTCAGTCGTAGATTTGTATAACTTGGCATCTGGGATCGGATTCATTAGTTATTTAGCCTCTCTAGTATAACGGATCGGCTGCCCTGTCGGTTGACTCGGGCAAGGCTAACCATGAAAGGAAGGTCATCCACCCATCTGGTTAGGGGACAAGCGCGGTCGTTGAACCTTGGTGTTCAGTCTAAAATTCTGGCGACCAGTATTCATGCAGGTAAGAATACCGTCTAAGACATAAGAGATTAGGTAGGCCATTTCTGGCCTGTTTGTCCAGAACCATTATACATATGCATATATATATATATATATATATATATATATGTGTTCAACTCGACTTTTCCGAAGAGCCTCTTCTATTTTTTCAATATGTATTTATGTTTACTGTATATTCCGTGTGTTTGCAAATAATTTAGGTCGCTTTTTCTGGACAAAGTTTCAACTGGTTAAGCCTGAGTCACTTTTACGACAGATGAATACGCAGATTAGAAAAGTAGCTGGGCAGATAATGAAAAATGTTAACTAACACCTTACATTGTCGATGACGGAATTTGAACTTGGACGCAGTAAATGACGGGATAGCTTGTCAGACTGGAGCTGTTAAAGGGGCTGTCATCTCATACACCGCTTCCGAACTCGCCTCCAATCGTCCTGACATTGTCCTGCCTTTGGGGCCTCGTGGAGAAGGGAGGAGAGTGCGCGGCAGTGGCCTCAATTCGAACTCGTTCACCTTAATGTTACCAGTGTTGCGTTCATTCCGTGTTCCACACGGTGGACGTCCTGTTATCGATTGCAAGAGAGTGCGACTAATGTTGCGCAGGTCACCTCTGCTGCGTCCACTCCGTGTGACACACAGTGGACGTAATCACTCACGGCGGTCGAATTCTCCTGAAGTGGTCCCTTATCTGTGATTGTCCCTGAGGACGGGTTCGAGTCAGATTTAGAGGAGTCAGCTCAATTAACTTCTTGTTTGCGCTATCGTTTATTCTGCTTCTTTTTCCTCCTCTTCTTCTTCTTCTTCTTCTTCTGAGTGATGTTGTATCTATGATAGGCGGGCATTCGTGGATCGCCTTACAGAGCATACTCAATTCGTTGTGCGTTGGGGCTCGCTTTAGAGCCCCGCAAACTGTCGAACTGCGACTATCGATATATGTAGGGAGAGAGAGAGAGAGAGCGAGACTGGACTTATGTCCGAAATGACGTGGTCTTGAGCCCCAGACATTTTGAAGCCTGGCTTTAGGCAAGGCTGGCTGTCGACATGCAATAAGCTAGAAATGGCCATCTCAGTCTCCCTTGACTTCGCCTGTAGTCTTTCTCTGCATACACTAGTATTGCAGCTTGTTTTTTGCGCGCTGCCGAAAACAACATGCATTTTTATTTGAAAACCCAGAGTAGGGCAAAAAACATGAAGCGGGAATGGAAATTATTCAAAAAACTCTCGACTAAAAGTATACTTTATGCGAAGACGGAAAGCCTGCGATCGAAGTAAGGAGGCAAGTTCCAAGGCCTCCTTATTTTTGACGGTATTTGCTTAGGAGTTCGAGAAACATTTCAAAATTTCGGACTAATAAACGCCTTAGTAAAGCGACAGAATATCCTTCTTCTGCGAAAACATACGTTCCCAAGTCGTAGACATATATCGAACTAGACACTTCAGGATTTTAAAAGAATTTGAGGAGGACGGAAATTATAACGATTATATTTTGAAGTTTAAAAGTTTTAATCTACCAAGATGCCATTTGCATTTTACCAAGTGACCGGAATGATTTCACTGCAACCAACGAGTACACTCCGATTCGTCTGTTTGTATCGCTTAGTTTTCTCTTAGAGTCAATACATGCTCCAAATTATAGCCAGTGGCCGGTTTCGTGAAATGTGAATCTAAATTCTGAAATACATTTTTTATTGGGAAGGATTATTTCAGTAGGGTTGTCATACCGTTTGTTTTGCGGCATAATCCCACGGTACTTTATACGAGCTTTCGAATACACATTTTGGCCGCCTGTAAGAATCGCACTCGGAAAAAATAACATTAATGTAGTGCGTAGTTTTTCTGTTGGTTTTCGATGTCCTTATATATTCAAGCATTTTTCCTAGAAATAACGAACAAAGATATTCCTTATTACGTTCAGTTGATAGAAACGTACGCCTTCTGATAACCCCATACACGAACAGAGGGTGTCTGTTGGCTCAGAATGCTTTTTTAATCCGTGAATAATTCCGATCCCGACCTGCCGTCCATTTGTTTTTAGTGTGCATGCTGTACACGTTCTTCTGAGGAGATCATAATTCCTCTTTGCTAATAGGAAAGTTCCTGACAGGGTCCACAAAATGTTTACAATTAATATGGGCCATATCGTATGCTTTCTAATGTGCCTCAATAAACGCACCGCCGCGATGCTACTTGATTGGACCTTGCATGCTTATAAGAAATCCCTTAATTGGAAAAACATAATATACCCTTTTTCCATGTAGAAGCATGGAAGAAGCCTTGGTTTTTGACCAAATAGATGAAGGAAAAACCTTTTTTGAGAATATGTTCAATAGAATGTTTTTAAACCTATAAGAACATCGACAATCAATGGAAAAATAAAAAGCTACACGTGTATCCACTTTTATCGAGTGCAGTTCTTTCAGGCGACCATAATGAAGTGTCTTTGAAAGCCATCATTCTGTTGTGCCTGCTCTGTCATTGGATTATGCCGCAAGATGAGCAATAAGTCAACCCCACTAAAGTAATCCTTCCTTATCGAAAACCCATTCCAGCATTTGGGTTAACATTTCTTGACATTGGTTACTGTGCTAGTGGACACGTCGCGTCCAAGATAACTAATTAGGTGCGCTGAATGATCCGTTCCGACCAAATTATCGATGTCTTACTCACTGGCCTGCTCAACTATTTATTCGAAGTCATCAAGATGTCCGACGGAGACAGTGTATAACATGGCCGGAAATAAGTATGTGGAAGAAAGGTAACCAAATATCTGGGTTAATTCACAACTATTGTTCTTAAGATTTCTGGAAGAATACGTTGAAACAGATAATCATTGACAGATTTTAGATGGCATTTATGCAACGATGCTAACGGTACGGACTGACGAGAGGCTAATGAGGTGTATGCATCGCAATCCGCAAACAGTACTTTCTACATCGTAAAAAGAAGGTTGACTTCAAACTTCTTTACTTAAGACGGAAAAATATTTTAAAGAAACATTTTTTGAGGACAAGTATGCGGCTTTTGTTGTCGTGGTCGAATCAAAATCATGAACAAACCTGTTTAGATTGGGCTAGGGAGGGATTTACATGGTTCTTTCCCACGGGTCGAAGTTATTTAAACTGATGCTCCACGATTCCGGGGTAGGAGGGTTGCTGGATGAGTCCAGATATGGAGGTCAAAGAGCGAACGATTCCGTGACGAAATAAGTTTTTCGAAGGGGCTAGATAATGGAGGCTGCGTGAGTGTTTCGCAGCTGTTGGAAACTCAGAAAAGGCACTCAGGCTCTCCTTTAAGAGAACATTAGTGGCTTGTGCTACAAAGAGGTACTGTAATTGCGTTTAATTTCGACATGCTTAAACCTACCGGGACGGACATATAACGATGAAAACACACCGGTCTGGTGACACCCTACCGTTTAGGATTTTGGAAACTCATCTGTCATGATCGGTCGTAATCGTACCCCTAGTTTGTGCAATCTTAGCAGTCCATATAGTCTGGGAATATGCGGCCCTACGGGCGGTTTTAACGGCCAGCTAGATCGTTCAACATTAACCTAGTTGGGCATGATTCGCGCATTTTCAGCAGATGATTCCCACGACGCCGGAGTTACAAGTGCCTTGTCATCTTAGACTTGTTTTTTGGAAATGCCCAGAGTGGGATAAATCTAAAACTAAATCCTGACTTAAATCGATCGATGGAAGAACGAGTCGGGACGGAAAATAGTGGTTGGATTTTTATAAATTCTGCACGTTTCAACATGAATCCATTTAGCTTTAATTAAGATGCGAAACCGCCTGCAGCCGCTTCACTAACAAGACTTTGTCCGATGACGACACTGGCTGAGAAATTTCGAAGATGGTCAGGATATTAGACCTACAGATGAAGAGTTGATTGGTCGTCTGGAATTCGTAAACTTGTGTTCAAAATACAAATAATCTTCATTTCTTTACCCCTGTTGACGAGTCCACCTTATAGTACGACTTTTGGAGACAGGTTTACCCCAAAACTTACACTAATTTGGTTTGTGTTCGAGAATTATTCATGATGCCTTAATACAAGAAGTCAGAAAAAAGAAAACATTGTACCGCAAAACATTGTACATTTTCTATAGCATCTCTGAGAAGAGCAAAAGAGGGCAACCTCGTCAAGTTAATTTGCATAGCTTTTATGGAATAAAGTTCTTCTATGACGGGCAGTGTGTCAGGCTTGGTATCACCACTCAGACTGCCAAAGTTCATCGCAATAACGACTTGGTAATTTTAACGCGGACAACCAAACTCCGGTAGTTAATTAAAATTGGGTTAGGTTGTCCCAAACGGGGATTTCAACAAAATTAGGGTAAACGATGATGCAACTACCAGAATAAAACGGCAAAAGCATCGACATCTGTGGTAAATTTATTTTGCGTCGACGCAATTATTATACAAACAAAAAGCACGAGCCCTTTAAGGTCTGAAGACTTCGTCAAATGACTTTATTATTTTTGATACACCGGGGGCTACTCCTGTCATCCATTTGGACATTCAAATGAGTCTCAAGCAAACAGTGGTGGCAAGAGGTCTTGAAACTATTGAAGATGCCATGAGGTGATTGCAGAAGGGCGAAGTAAGTTAAGAGGCTGCATCAATAAAGTTATTCAGGTGCATTAAAAATGATTTACTCACGACATTTTCTCGGATGCGGAACTGTGACTGAGCCTCATCTTGAGATCGAGATTAGACGGCTTATACTGCTAAAGGAATTTAGTTGTCTTTGGGTGGGCGATAATAAATTTATTTCTATATTTTTTATAGTGGTAGTGCATGAAGATAAAATCCCTAAAATCGGGATTTAAATTTGATTTTGACTCTTATAATAGGATGGGCTGCGCCGGCTAGGAAAATTTGGTATCAAGCAGGGTTACATGTGGAGATTTCCATAAAGGAGTATTTAGAAGACGGAATACTATGGTATTCGCTATCTAAGCAGTGTTACACAAGCCACTGGCACCAAAACTCCTCTTCAGTCACCTAACTACGGTTCTCTCAGCGACCCCGAGCTGCATGTACACACGAAATGCATATTCAGGGCCCATTTTCGCCCCTCAGCGGAATAACAGTCTTGTTTTAAATGATTACTAACTTATTGGATCATTTGAACCTCCTCCTGCAAAATGACCAGGTTGCAGGGGCCTTTTTTGCGGCTTTCAGAGAGCCTATTACTTAAGGGTTAGCACGTGGAAGGCACGCGTAGACATCAAGTTTGCCAACTTAACTATCTCGAGGGACTGTCGAGTGAGGAAAGAAAGCGCCTTTAAAAGCTCGCAGGGCTCCGCATTATAGTGGGATTCACCATTACGTCATACCTACTCTTCTGGCATCGAGGACACTCATGGAGCAGAGTGGCTAATCCGTGCATCTTAGGCTCTACGAACTTGCCCGTACGTCCTAAGCAATTCTGTTTTCCCATCTGGGCATAGAAGACAGGAACTGTTGACCACAGGCTGAAGATAAACTAGTTTTTTTTAAGAAATAAGGGTTAGGCTTACAGCTGCTGACGGGCAATTGCATTAGTAGGTAAAACAAATAATGGTACAGTAGAACTTTACAAAACGGAATGAAATTTTGTACCGCAGTGTAAATATTTGCGAAATGTTGAAAAATGAGCAAAAACCAAAACATGGCAATTATACCAAAAAAACATTCTACTGTCAGCAGTGAGGAAACATGTCCAATCCTTCATTTACTTTGATTTACAGTGTTCCCTGTTCCGGACTCTTTTTATGCATTCTCTTCTTCCTCATTGGCTTCTCCTTCCTCTTCATCAGACTTTTCGCTTTCATTATCTTTTTCAGGCTTCCCTTCCTCAGGTTCTCCCTTATGCCCTTCTTGCCCTTCCTCCACCTCCTCTTCTTCCTCTCCTTCTCCTTCCTCCTTATTTCCTTCCTCTTCTTCTTCTTCCTCAGGCTCTTCGTCTTCTCTCTCTTCTTCATTTCCCTCTTCCTCAGGCTCATTCTCATGCTCCTCCTCCCCTTCTTTATTTTCCTCCTCTCCTTCTTCCTCTCCCTCTTCTTCAGATTCTTCGCCCTCATTTTCTTCTTCAGGCTTCTCTTCTTCTTTCTCTCCTTCAGGCCCTTCGCCCTCATCCTCATTTTCAGGCTTATCCTCGTGCTCTGTCTCATGCCCTTCCTGCTCTTCTTCCTCCCCTTCTCCTTCCTCCTTCTCCTCCCTTTCTTCTTCTTCTTCTTCTTCTTCTTCTTCTTCTTCTCCCTCGGGCTCTTCGTCTTCTTCCTCTTCGTCATGTCCTTCTTCCCCAGGCTCATTCTCATGCTCCTCCTTCTCTTCTTTATTTTCCTCCTCTTCATCTTCCTCTTCCTCTTCTTCAGATTCTTTGCCCTCATTTTCTTCTTCAGGCTTCTCCTCGTGCTCTTCCTCATGCTCCTCCTGCTCTTCTTTCTCCTCTTCCTCTCCTTCTCCTTCCTCTACCTCTTCCCCTTCCTCTTCTTCTTCTCCTCCTTCTTCTTCCTTTTCTTCTTCTTCTTCTTCTTCTTCTTCTTCTTCTTCTTCCTCTCCTTTATGCTCTTCGCCCTCATTCGCTTCTTCAGGCTTCTCCTCCTCGTGCTCTTCCTCATGCTCTTCCTGCCCTTCTTTCTCCTCTTCCTCTCCTTCTTCTTCCTCTACCTCTTCCCCTTCCTCTTCTCCTTCTCCTCCTTCTTCCTCTTCTTCTTCTTCCTCTCCTTTATGCTCTTCTTCAGACTTCTCCTCGTGCTCTCCCTCATGCTCTTCCGGCTCTTCTTTCTCCTCTTTCTCTCCTTCTCCTTCCGCTACCTCTTCCCCTTCTTCTTCTTCTTCTTCTTCTTCTTCTTCTTCTCCCTCTCCTTTATGCTCTTCGCCCTCATTCTCTTCTTCAGGCTTCTCCTCGTGCTCTCCCTCATGCTCTTCCTGCCCTTTTTTCTCCTCTTTCTCCTCTTCTCCTTCATCTTCCTCTTCCCCATCTTCTTCTTCTTGTTCTTCTTCTTCTTCTTCTTCGGTCTCCTCTTCTTTAGGCTCCCTCTCTTGCTCTCCCTCCTCTTCTATATTTTCCTCTTCCTCATTATCATCATCATTATCATCGTCATCATCTTCCTCTTCTTCGTCCTCGGACCCCTCACCTTCTCCTGCTCCTTCAGGCTCCTCCCCCGACGCCTCCCCTTCTACCTTTTTTTCAGACTCCTCATTTGCTTCCTCCTCATGAGACTCTACAACTCCATGTTCAGCTTCTTCCTCTTTCTCATCAGACTCGCCCTCCGCGACCTCGTGGTCATTCCTCTCCTCTTCCTCCTCCTCCACAGGCTCCTCTTCCCCTTCTCCAGCATCTTCTTCCTCGTGATTCTCATGCCCCTCCTCCTCATCTTTTTCTTCCTCCTCTCCCTCCTCATCCCCCTTTCCTTCGTCCTCCTCTTCTTCCTGATTATTATCTTCCTCGTCACCACTTCCATCTTCTGCCTCTCCAGACCCTTCTTCCTCTTTCTCCTCACCTTCCTCCACCTCATTCTGGGCTTGCGCTTCGACAGGCTTTTGAACTTCTTCATCTTCTTCAGACTCTTCACCTTCTTCCTCTTCATTGGACTTAGGATTTTCTTTACTTTCTCCTTCGTCTCCAGATTCTTCACCCTCTTCCCCTTCGGACTCTCCCTTTTCTTGCTCGTCCTCCTCCTCTTCTTCTTCTTCTTGTTCTTCTTCCTGTTCTCCTACTTTTGGTTTCTCATCCTCCTCCCGCTCTTCGCTCTCTGATTCATTATTTTCTTCGTCTTCACCCTCTTCAGGTTCTTCCTCTTGAGCCTCCTCGCCTTCTCCCTCCTCATGCTCTTCTTCCTGAGGCTCTTCTCCATTACTGGCTCCTTCGTCTTCCTGGTCCGCGTTGCCTTCGTTATCGTCTACGCTCGGGGGCACCCCAGATCCTTCTTTTCGTATATCTTTCGTAAGACCCCCCGGTCCTTTAAAATCCTTGGTATTCTTCGGGGGAAACTTTACAAAGGCATCGCCCCTTTCGGTCGATAGGGTCAAGAGAAAAAGTGCTCCAGCAAGAAGGACTAGAAAACGCATATTATCTGGCTGCAAGAAAACCGTCTGTCTAACAGTCAAGATTTTGCCTCCATATTTATACCTATATCGCGGGATCCCGTCTCAACCAAAGAAACCACAACCTTGACTCAGAACTCACAGAAGCAGCAAAATACGAGGCTCGTCTCTTCATCGCTTGTTGAACGAATGGCTTGAGCCGTTCTGCTGACGAATGAGTGAATGGCGCACACACGGGGAACAGGCACTTTTCGAGTACTGGCAGGAGCACCGACGCACGAAAAAACCCCCTGTCAACAGAATCCGTTGGCAGGGGTAGGATGCGGTTAAAGAGCTAAAAGAATTGAGTTGACTCATTTTTCACGAATATGTTCATATGCTTTGGTGATTTTGTTTGGGACTATATCTTACTGTTGCGGATTACTAAGAAAAAACGAAGGCCACGCACTTATAAAACCAGTATAAGTATGCAGGCAGGTTTAGTAATTTCTTGAGGTTTTGTCTTTTTTCTCAGAGACGGTGCAGATAGGAACGAAAAGTTATTTCACAAATTATATTTGTGTGAGAAGTCAAAGAGACACAATATTGCTGAAGACACTTATTGAGTGACCCCACTCAATTGTGGCACTTTGCTTCCGAAAACATAGCTGTTTAGGATCGTATAAGTCTAACGACTACTGCTTTGCTTTAACTGAAGTAATTGAAACTAGTAAACCAGGGCGTAATGCAGTCAATATATTAACAAAATATTCATTTTTTCATCTAACCCTTTAAAATATGCGATGATTAGAATTCAAAAAGGGAGTTTCCACTTTTTGACTTGTGCCTTAATCCTGCGTGAAGAAGAGGACGGTATCTTTAAGATATTCCTTAGCGAATTTCCCAGAGAAAAATTCTGACTGGTCAGCACCGCCCAGCTCTGATACGTCATAAAAAAATAATGCGCGCTGCACGTTGTAGACACAAGAATTAAACTGGTTGATTTACCCGCTATCACCAGTTTGTGATGTCTCAACCCCAGATGCTGACACGGCGGAGTAATTCGAGCGGTCTCGACGACTCGCTGGGCAAGCTGGCTGCCCATTTTTGATGCAGGGATGCACAAGTACGTATGATGGTGACGATCAACGAGATTTCCATTTGCCTTCAGGCTAAGTGCTTATGGCCCAGTCCGTCGACGAGCAAGTAGTCAGTTAATGATGTCGAAGAAGAGTAGCTACAGCATAAGTTCACTGTGTCCTCTTCTTCTAAAATTCTAGGTACGAGTGCGCACGGGAAGAAAATCGGAAATAAGCATGAGCAGACTGACGTATATACTGTAGACGACTGTAGACTGTAGATGAAATGTCGATATCAGTATTTGATTTGGTGGAACGGCATATATTTTGTGTGGTCGAAAACCTATCAGAGACCGTTTTTCGTTTGCTCGAAAATGTATTAATTAAAGACTTTCCTTTTCAAAACGCATTTTCTTTTGTGATGAGGTCTTATTTTAAGACAAGCCACTGAAGTCGGCTCAGGTGGTCATATGTTGGAAGAACTTCTCACCAGAGCACACAATATCGACACCAATTTTCAAGAACTCTCGACGCATGATGGTTTGGATAGCCATCGAATTCGGAGAGCGACCGGTCCGGCGTTCAACAACGGAGACGATAAATAGCAATGTGTTCATCGACATTGCAAAAACTGTCTTCAGTTACATCGACATTCATCAACGTCGAATGGACACGAGCATGTTGCAGGATGCTGCCCCTGTCCACCGCCCAAATGGGCTATGATTCCTATGTACAGTAGATGTGCTAACTCATGAAATGTCAACCAAAATTTCGAAATGCGTTCTCGTTTCGAAAAGATTAATTAAGTAGTGTTGTAAAACTGACCATGACGCAGCATAAATCTATAATGATCCAGTTACCTCAGGGTGTCGGCTTTCGAAATAACTTATTTTCGGATGCATGCAAGATCTGTACTCTACAAAAATGACTACTTAATTTGCAGGCACTTTTCTCATTGATTTTCGATGCCCTTGAAAATTCAATTATATTTCATGGAAAACATGCATAAAAATATTCATTCTTTTACTTATTCGGTAGAAAATCACGTCTTCTTCCAAATTCACACTCAAAAGAAGAGCATAATTCGGTTTTAAAAAACTTTCCTAATTCCCGAATAATTTTCAACCCGACCTGCTTTACACTTGCATTCAGGGTTTCAAAACTACAAGCTGTATATTTTCCGTGTATGGAAAACCATGCATTTCTCTACGGTGTTAAGAGGAGACCATATGAAGTTCATAAAATTAAGCAGTGGATTTGAGCAATATTGTTAACTTTACAAGCCACATTCGTAAATGCAGATACATGACGTTTCATGAACGGCCATTTAACGGTATTAAAAAATCTCACAATTAGAAACTTTTTTAAAACCGAATTATACTCTTCTTTTGAGTATTAAATTGGAAGAAGACGTGATTTTCTACCGAATGAGTAAAAGATTGAATATTTTTATTTATGTTTTCCATGAAATATAATTGAATTTTCAAGGGCATCGAAAATCAATGAGAAAATTCCATGCAACTTAAGTAGTCATTTTTTGTAGAGTATGGATCTTTCATGCAGCCGAAAATAAGTTCTTTCGAAAGCCGACACCCTGAGGTAGCTGGATCATTATAGATTTATGCTGCATCATGATTAATTTTACAACACTACTTAATTAATCTTTTCGAAACGAGAACGCATTTCGAAATTTTGGTTGACATTTCATGAGTTAGCACATCTACTGTACCTCGTTCCCATATAAGCGTAGAGACCCGATGAGAAGTTATCGAAAGCACATGTATGCTCTCCAAATGATCTTCTGAATTTATTGAATACTAGTAATTCATTTAATCACACTCAAAGAATATGAAACAGATCGTAAATGCTCCATTAATATACTTCGACTAATTAAGATGACCATTCCAATAAATTCCGACAGAATTTGAGGATGGCTTCAATTTTGGACTAAGAACTACTGTAGTCAGTGGTTTCCCTAGGCCATGTGAGATTACGCTAGCCGATCTTTCACAAGGAGTATGAGCACCAAGCATGCCGTGCCGTACCAGAACTGCGACCGAAAAGTCGGAGCTGAATTATGCGGAAACCATCCTTGAGAAGGGGGAGGAAAACGAACGACAGCCATAACCCTTATTGAGAACTATGGTTTCACAGCTTGGGCCTGTGGGAGTATCAGCCGTGACAGTCGCCTTGAGGTATAGCTCCCGTCCACGCAGCGGGATGCCACGGAATGATTTAACCATACTTGAATATCTGTTCCAGCAGACATTGCTAGGTCTGTGTTATCACCGACAAAGACAAGGGAGACTGGAGTGGCCATTTCTGTCTTATTAGCCGTCATCAACCAGTCATACACAATTCCGTGTGAAAAACCCGGGGTTCGATAGACAGAGAGAGAGAGAGAGCCCGTAAGGCACAACGGAACGAGTGAGTGTCGTAAGAAACGATCCGTGAACGCCACCTACCATTGTATATTCCCGATCAAATCCGATAGGGCAACGGGTTCGTGGCCCAGTGGTTTGAGGCGCGATCTTCTAACTAACAGGTCGCGAGTTCGAGGCTCGGATGTTCCACACTTCGGGCTTGGGTATGGCTGGCTGACGACGGCTAATAGGCCAGAAATGGCCATGCCAGTCTCCCTTGTCCTTGTCGGTAATACAGTTCTGCCTATATTATGTGCCGCTGTGCGGCTTCTGGTTGAACACGAGAGAAAGCCCTTAAGGCACAACGGAACGAGTGAGTTCCGTAAGAAACGATCGGTGAGCGCCCTCTACCATTGTTAGGTCTATAATCACGCTCGTGTTACGACGAGAGACAAACTTTGGGGTGGGGGGGAGTAAAAGGGAACTAGGGTGGGGAACCACGGACGGCAATGAAGCTCACTTTCGATGGTTCTCTAAATTTAGTAAACAGTGGCTGCTTGCCAGTGCATCAGACAGCTGATTTAGAAACTGGGTTATGGCATTCTGGAAGCAGCAGGTATTTCCTTGTTTAGATCAAAATTGACATCTACTATTGAATTTCAGTGTGAACACGGCAGCGGTCAAGTCGCTGAAAGAATGCGTTTTTAAATACGAGTGCTAAAAAAATTCCTCGAAATCGTTCGAGGCATTTGCTGTAGATGACATTTAATGCATAATGAAAAGCGAAAGGCAATATATTAATATGTCAGTCTAGATCGTTTTTTGAATTATAGGTACACAACCTTGTACATCCACAAAGACGTTTTGCTGCCCAAAGACTCACAAACTGGTAAAAACTACTTTCTCTGTGCAATCGAATTGGCGCCGACTGGAGCCATCATATCCGTTCTAGGTAACTCTGCGTCTCCTGAGGTGCCGAAATAAGGCGATCTTCAGAACCAGGCGGTTCCTGTGACCTACCGCATCACTATTCATACAACTGTCTCCTCTACGTTGTGACTAACGGCTTGATTTTCAAGTGCGTCTCACTTTCCCTATCTAGCGGTTCAGTCGCTACAGATAAAACGGTTGCGCTTTGTGCAATTCTCTTCTGTACGTGTGCATCATCAGTACCCTGCGTCTGATCAGATGCCGCGAGGACTGCTATGCTCTCGACGATGGCTAGAATCCGCTCAAATGCGATTCTCGGTGATGCTTGATCTGGCAGAGAAGAGGAGCTTTCGTCTGACTGGCGCTTTAAAAGACAGATTTGTGTTAATGAACTAAGCATTCCTCAGAACCTGGCACCTTTAAACTCTATTAGTCATGATCTAGCAGTTGCACCTAGCAGAGGCGGGTGACGTACACACTAATTTTCACATGGTTAAAATCTCTGTCGTTGGCACAGAATGAGTTCTCACTTTCTAGTAAGCGATGAGCAGTCCTTTCCTTCATCCGTATTGGTCAGCTTGCCTCTTCATCATCCAGCCACTGGCAGATGTCCGGACTAGCCGATCACCGGGGGCACAGAAGAATAGGTCAGAACGCGTGACTGGACGCATTGCACGTCATGTATGCTCAGGGTCTTGACACAGGCAGGGTGCGTAGCCTTAATTGCTGCAATTCCACCACGTGTGTTGGATGAAATTGCAGCAATTAACGGCGCGAATATCGGCCATCAAACAGTCATCACATCAAGTGCAACGATCCCTGATGAAGAGGGCAGGGGGGGGGGAGAGAGCCGTAAATATTCATAGGTATGCGGTAGCATGGCGACTGAATCCCACAAATACCGCAGCCCATAATCATGAACCACCCGTATCTGCTGTTGTCTCTGATGATGGGTTCGAGCAGGAATCCGAAAGGTTAGGCTAATAAAGCTCCTGTCTCAGCGACGGTGTCTTCTTCACGACCGCTTCCTGGGACTCGTCTCTCCACATCTATTGACAGGTAAGGTGCTTAGCCTTAAGGCGAGCCTCTAGACCGAGATCTGGTTGTTAAAGAATGGTCCCCCAACTGGCGGTCCACACCTATTAGGTTAGGGCTCCGCCGCCAGACAGTCGGTTTGCCAGACCTCTGTCCCCCACGTTCTGTCAACACTGCCCCTGCCGGTCCGCGAATATTTGTTCGCTAAACGCATGCATGCCTCCGCTACAGCTAACCCTTCCCGAATGCCATCTTACTGCTAGCCACCCGTGGCCAAACAGTTCCCTCGGTTCGTAGTCATAGGGTTCCCAATGTTCGTTTCTGTCTCTGCATACCGCCACGCTCCTTGCCGGTTGTTTTTGAAAGGAACAAAACAAGTCACCGTAACTATGCCCACTTCGTTAAGGCTCGTAAAGTGGACATCGTCCATATAGAGGGTAGAACTGTAGAAACGAGTAGAAGCACTCACACAGTAGAACACCAATATCTCTCATTAACTTACTTCATTATACGTCAGTATACATATTTTTTGTCCAAATTGATAAAATACATTTCATATTTCTTTGCCTTGCGAAATTCTCACGCCAGAAAGCGCAGACATTGTACATTGTATATTCTATATGATGTGTTAGAACAAGAATGTGCAGTTATTAGTAGAAAAAAACTGAAAAAGTCATGACATAGGAAAAGCCAATTTATCTTACGGGAGTGTAAAACAATTGTTGCGTTTGTAGACTCTGCCCTGAATGGCATTTCAACAAGTGATCTCACCAAATGTTTCATTTCTGTTTTCCCAACAATAACAAAAGATAGAACAGAATCATCCACATAATGTTCAGTCATCTCGTGAGCAGGCATAAAGGAAACATCCTAACTTTTGACCGGAGTATGACTGTGAGGAATTTTGTTCAGCCTCGAAAAATTGGACTGTTCACATTTTGACTGTTAAATCAAAAAGTCCTATGAACGTTGAAGTGGTGGATTCTCTAAAACGGCGACTTAAAATTCATTACATGGAATGCGTTCGAATTAATTGATTTGCCCAGAGAGGAACTAAACATTTATCAGAAATGGAGTTTATTTCCTCGGGACCATTTTCGCGTTTTCTTCACTTCCCCTTCTCTTTTAAAGATGATTTCTTGATTGCTTACTACTGCCTTTAAGATCGCCTTAGTTTTCTTTCTTACTCGAGGAATTCCATTTTTAATTGGGTTTTTCGATTTATGAATTGAGACTAATTTACGCCTGACTCATCGATTTCCTGCTGTTAAGTCATTTGACTGTCTTTTCGAACGGACTTCCAGCAGCTGCCATGCCCTGTTAATCGGCCTTTAAAGTCCTGACGCACACGTTCATACGTGTCTCTGCTTTCGTCTCCGAAAATGGGTTCGAGCAAGAATCCGAAATATCAGACTAATAAAGCTCTTGTCCCAGAGATCGTGTCTCCTTCTTCAATAGGTGTCTCTGTTAGGGGCTGTCATCCAAAAAACGGGGCTGGTATTCAGACGGCTCCCATTGCCTACAAGCTAAATACGGCGCCGGATGAACCCAAGCAGGCTGTTTATCACTTCGTGTTGACACCGCCTACACTTCCCATTGATCTACCGCCGTCTTTCTGCTTCCTGAAAAATCCGTTGTCTCCCCCCTTCCACAGTGTTGTTTACGGCAGTCTCCAACTTGCGTTTTCACACTGTGCAGACGAAGTTGCAATCTGGTATTCCTGATTTGTTCTGATCTACCACGCCTCAATTCGCAGTCTTTGTCACACTCTTCTGATTCTTAAAATTTGTCCTTTTTCCGAATTTTCTTCTCCTTTTTCTCCTGATTCCTCGCCTCCCGGATCTTTAACCCTTACCATGATTAACTCATTCTTAACTTCTTGACCGTAATTATGCTTCCTTCTGTGCCCATAATCGTCCAGTTTACACGCCTTTTTCTTCGTCTGCTTTTCTTTTTCTTCGCGTTCTTATTTTTGGTTTGTTGTTGTCTCAGTGCTTATCCAGGTACTTCCATAGCAGACCACTGTTTCTGCTTATTTTCACCACCACCACCACCACCACCACCACCACCACCACCACCACCACCACCACTACCACTATAGCCGATACCTCCGCCGCCGACTTCACATGCCCACACTGTCCCCGCACATTCATCTCACGCATCGGCCTAGTTGGTCACTTGCGAATCCATCGCCCAGAGACCGCCATCTCCCACGCAAGTGGGAAGCATGCTTCTCGGCTCCTTCTCTATGCGACCCCCCTAGCTGCATGTGTGGTCGGGATCTGAGAATTCCACGGTGCGTAGAGCGCCGTGGTTTGGAAGGGAGCCGACGGACGTCACAGCTTAGTCCACGCAGTCCGTCCAGTTGTGTGCGTGAGTTTGTGTGGAGTGGCGGACTGGATGGCTGAGAGCCAGGCTGTCACGACCCCTTCACGCGTACGTGGGGAGCGTGTGCGCTTTATGGGTAGTGCCACTCAGTTGACGACTGTTTGGTTACCCATCCTCGAAGGGTGACGGCCCAGGCTAAATGCAGGGCCACGTATCACCATACTAGGTCAAAAGGTCTGAAAGCGTGTGCTATGCCAGTATCAACAAACTGTCCCTTACACCTGGTACTCTGCTGGTAGGTGCGCTTGCGATTCCGCTGGGTATACACGTGACTGCCCAGTTATCCTTATCCTCCTGATCCTTGTTGGGGTGTTGTTGTTGCTTCCGTTGTTGGCCAAAAACCTGGACATGTGCTGTGTGGACCAGGCAGTATGAAGTAGAACGCCAAGGTGCGAGCTCGACCGGGACATCCACCTGCGCTCTCCTCCGCCTCCGGTCATTCTAACTCTGTTTTGACACCGGTTCCATGTGGAGAGTGGGGAGGAGAGGGTGCGGTAGATTACCGGTCGGAAATAACATACTGTCTATGTTATACACCGCTGTGCGGCTCTTGGTTGGGCTCGAGAGAGAGCCCGTAAGGCACAACGCAGCGAATGTTTTCCGTAAGAACGATCGGTGAGCGCTCCCTATCATTATACATTTATATGTACACCTAAAGTGTTTCAGAGGGCCTTTCCTGAATCCCTGAAAAAAAGAAGCAATTCATAAATTAAGTCCCTTCTCTCAATGAAAAGGAGACTTAAAATATGAATCCCAATATTAACGTTATTTCTTCTACAGCCCGGCTAGTCACCCTGTACACGAGATCCACGTTTATTGGCACCTCCAGTCTAACTCAGACCTGCCTCTGGCACTGGGAAGCAAGGGGGTCGACCTCGTGTTCACTTCCATCCCCCCCAAGACTGACCCTCCTCGCTATAAAGATGCTGAGTTATAGGCAGTTGCGCGGAGGCTTGATAAAAATTCTCCGTATCGTGCGTGACTTGGACTGTGCCCTCCGGTTTGACGACGTTTTTAAGCTCATCGCTACAAATAACCTCCGGGACATCCCTTCAATTTACGTGTTCCCAAAGGAAGATTTGATGCGAGAAAGTAATTTTTCTCCTACCGTGTCTTGGAATCGTCGAATAACCTGCCTGAGGCGATTGTGATGTCGCAGTGTGTGAAGACATCTAACTATCGGCTTGACAGGCATGTGCCACACCAAAAAGAAGACTATGAAGTTTTGTAGCCAGAAAAAACCAGTGTCCTATGTGAATCGGCGTCTACATTCACTTTTTGCTGGAATTTCTTTATGTTGCTGCTAATTTTTCAGATTTGTATGTGCAAATAGGGAATTCAAAGGCGTAAGCCTGTTTATTAAGATGTGGTCTGGCAACCCACCCGCTAGGCACAGTACTGTTGGGGTTAAACGCAAGGGTTAGGGTCAGGGGTTAGGGTAGGGGTTATGGTTAGGGAGTAACGCAGCTATTCATCAACCATTCAAAGTACAACCGCGCATTCCGAATAGCTTTTCTTTCGTATACAACTACCTGACCTCGTCGCGTGTGCATTCCACCTGTTAAAACCCCTATTACCACCTGTCCCGCATTAGAGGTGACTGGGATTTGCTTACTTAAGGTGGGGCTATATAACCACATCCGGCCGTCCATTTCTCTTAAATATACTGAATACAAGATTCTAACCTATCACGACGATCTAACAGTCGTCGCCTAGATGGTTACCAACCCACAAATTTAGTCGGCCCTCCGAAAAGAATGCCATGCTGTCGTTACATTTTTTTTATCATAACTAGCACGACAAAGTTCTCCGCTGTGAGATCTAAATTGATAAATTTTAATCAACTATGCCGACGGTAAAAATGCGCATTTTTACGTATTTTATGCCATGCAATTGTGCAGCTGCAAGGGGTTTCCTCGCGTTCCCTATGTGCTTTTTTGGCATTTACGTCAATTACGATGCTGACCTTCTTCATTTCCTCTGAAATTTATGTGTCAACTTGGATCAGGCCCTCTAAAACAAAGTTTTCTAGGCTTGTGAAAATTCCCATGGAGCAGTTCGAAACACCATTCGGTGAGCACACGCGTGCTTTCGATTAATTCTCGATGGGCCAGTACACTTCTGAGGGAACGAGGTACAAAATAAAACGTGTGAGCGATAAGAGAACTCGATTGCGGTTCGTCTCTTCATGCAATCGGGGTGTGTGAATAGGGGGAGGGAGGAGGCAGTGTGCCAGCGAGGGCTGGGTGGAGCCGTGCCACAGGGAGACGGGGAGCGGGGAACGTGGTGCAGAGGGAATCGCACAATTGATCGAATTTTGGCCATGGTAGACGCGGAGCAGGCAGGAGGTTCTTCTGCGCGTACAGTCGCTTCTGCTGTTACCAGTAGGCGTTGACCCAGTTGCTTAGGCTACTTCGGTGGGACATGGTCCGGAAGCTAATATGGATAGCCACGTATAGAAGGTGGGCGCGCGAAGATGTGAGCCTGACCACCTCAGCTTCCCCGATACGACCATTCCCGTTAATTTTGAACTTGTTTTGCCAGGAGGCAGGATAGAAGATTGGTGTAAGAAAGAGAGTGACACAGTTCAATTTTTCCTTGTTTTAAATCAAATTTGGCATAAAACAAAACTACACTTCCGTCAGTGATGGTCCTTATGGAGTACAAAAATATGTCCATAAAACTGTTCTTAATGATGCAATCCCTTGGGAACTAAAATTAAGCAAGCAGCCCGAGCCTGATGTATCACCTTTTTTGGAGGCAACTTTGGCCAGGATTACATGACTGACAAAGATAGGGGAGACTGGAATGGTCGTTTTTGGTTTAGTAGTCGTAGTCAGCCAGCCACTCCTACCCCAGTAGTTAGAACACCTGCGGCTCGATATCGTGACCTGTTGGTTAGAAGTCCAACGCTTTGTACAACTGAGCCACGGACTTGTTTCGTGTCGGTTGCGACTGGTGTATATTCCCAATCGCAACCGATAAGACAACGAGTCCGTGGCTCAGTGGTTAGAGGCATTGAACCTCTAACCAACAGGTCGCGGGATCAAGCTGCAGGCGTTTCACATTTCGGAGTTAAATATGACCTTCTGACAACAGCCAATAGGCCGGAAGTGGCACCCTCAGTCTTCCTTGTCTTTGTCGGTGGCGCTATTCTGCCTATATTATGAGCTGCTGTGCGGCTGATTTTTGGCCCAATAGAGGAAGGGAGCCCCAAGGTACAACAGGACGTGTGAATTCCGTAAGAGGATCGGTAAACGCCCCTCTATCATAAGTCGGAATCGGGCATTTAAAAATACCCGTTTCATCTGTAGAGCGTTTCGGTTATTGACGCCAAGTCTTTACACCCTCGCCTGCTTCGGACCTAAAGCAAACCGAAAATGTCCACTTCGTGTTTAAGATTGGTAGACCTTACTCCCACGTTATGAAAATGCAGCGTTGCTTACGATGCTGCTCAAGTTTACTGCTTCGCACTCTGAGAGTTGCTCTGCACACGCATGCCAATACCGTGACTGCTAGTCTGCGTTCCATTCACGTCGACTGTCGAGACAAGAACGAAGAAATTCGGTAAACACTTATTCATTTCGGTCCGCTGGCTATACTTCGATCCGAAAATTAGCATAGGCAAAAAGTCTCGGAGTTGAAAAATGCAAATCTACTCCAACCTTCACAGAAGTGGGCGATACTAGTAGAAAGGGTTAAGAAGTACACGTTTCAATCGACATAATACACGACCGTTTTGCTAATATGTGGTGGACCATGTTGCGCGCGGAGATCCTATGGGAGCTTTTTGTGCTTTCTCTGATACCGGATTCTTATGATCCGTTGCCAATACATAGCACGATAGCGTATTTGAGGTTGCCGTTAGACATCTATAAAGCATCCGGGAGCCTTTTTTTCGCGACATTCCGCCCTAACAAGAATGTGAAGGGGATGTTTGGCTTGGCCAGTTTCTGTGACCTAGCTGGCCCTTAATTTTCTTGTCATTGTTTTAGCGTTTGAACAAACTGGGCGGGCGATAAAGGGAGCACAGTAGATTTTTGGGAAGTCTGAGTCATCATTAGCAAACCTACTGTCAAGCTACCGGTGCTGGTCCCTGTCTCAGCTGGTTGCTTTCGTCGTTCACGATGGTCAAACTGTCGACTTACACCACCATTGGTGCAATATTACGTAGTTGAGCGAGGTTTAGTCCTGCAGCCCCACTTGAGTGATAGCATATGGTTAGCTTTTTTAAAAAAATTTGCAAGATGCAAATACGCCAACTTTACAAATATCAGGTATTTGAATCTTCCTTACCATTTTAATCCAGCGAGTGACTGTGTCAGAGGGGAGGAGTGCTTAAACGCCAGCTTTGGTTACATCAGGCATCAGTTCACACGCGCTTCCCTGTGCGTGCTTTGAGCCCTGGTCGCGCTCTTTTCAGTATCCTAATCCAGCGAGTGGCCAAGTAGACTTGCTAATGGAATTCTTCCGACAATGTGGAACTCCGCCGGTCCCACTACAGTGCCCACGCACTGCGTATTACCTCACGGAACCCTCAGTGGCCTTCCATTTGTGACTGCACTCGCCATATCCTCCTAATCCAGCGAGTGGCTGTATCTGAGAGGAGAGTGTTTACACGCCACCTTCACTCGCTTCTCCGCGCGTGCTTCGAGCTCTGTTTGCGCTCTCTCTCTTAATCCAGAGAGTGGTTAAGTTGGGTAAGTTAACTACAATTGTCTTGGGAAGCTAACCATTCGATATTAATTAAATAGGGTGCAGAACCAAACCTCGCACGTAGTTGGTCCCCGACGTCTAAGTCCCCAGAACATTACTTACAGTTTTGGCAGCAGCCGTTCCGTTGACTTTGGAGATGCCTGCTACAGTTCTTACAATCGTACGCCAGACCTGATGATTTCGATTCTAGCTGATCTGTGAATGCTTAAGGAGGTTTTCAATTCGCCCTTTTAACGGGTATTTTGCCCGCTTTGTCTGCGAGCTCCCGTAGCCACATTATCATGGAGTGGCTGCCTGTGCCACTGCTTATCTTTAATCCCTACGACGCGTCTACTCTGACGCAGTTGCATTGGCTTCCATAAGGCCAAGAATCGCTGGTTCTTTCCAGTTTCTCTGTCTGAGGAACCATTTTTTGTTACTTTGGCCTAGTCGATTTTCGGCTGTGACTGCGATGAAGATGACTTGATTTTCTTGCTTAGTCTTCATAGAGAGTCTTTTTACAAGAGCGTCGTCAGGACGACTGCCTCAGCGGTCAGCAAGTCCATGTAGCGCAGGAACCGGTCTAGGACCCAGCTGGTTCTGAAAATCGGACTCGCAATTTCGTAATCGATCTGGGTGTTTCTTGAATTGTACTCCTCTGGTACGCTCATTTGTCCACTGACACTAACATTCCGTGGAGGGCGGTCATGATTTGGTGCCGCTTGGTGAATTTTTACTAGCTTCTCCGCGCTGATTGTCAGTAAGCTGTTGGAGTGGCCGATGACAAGGAGATCCACATTCCCTTCCGGTGAGGTGTTTAGCGTGCAGCCATCTGCAAACAGGAAGTCGTGGGCACTGGTCTTGGAGATTCTTCAGGGTGTGCGGTTGTACGACGTGTTGGCAGCCAATGGCAACACGCAGCCGCATTTTACGTTGAACATGAGACTAAACGGAATGGGATCAAGTATGCAGCCTCTATATTCATTCCATTTGTCACGGCATACACACATGGGATTGCCTCGTTGTTCATCATGCGCGACTTCGTCCTGTCATACAGGCCTTTCCATTTGTGTAAAGAGATTCAGACATTCCGATTTCACCGTGATTCATTGTGCCGAGGGCTCACGTTAGATTTACGAAGGTGCCATTGGATCTGGTCCTCCTTTTTGGCCGTTTTCTTGCAGTTGGCGGACAGCAAAGATTCAGTTGAATTATTCTTGTCCGCTAAAATGCGCTATAAATCCCTTACACCCTCTGTAATTTCTGATCGTTTACTCAAGCAGTGAATTACTAAAATAGGTGTTCGTAGTTAAGAAATGGCTAAGAAGCTTACTCTTTGCTACGTGACTGACTTTACATTTTTATATTGTAAAATAAAACTCCGGAAGTAAGATTCACAAATCAAGCCGGGACCGCGTATAATATAGCAATTATTTACAGAGAAGTACTTTGAAGATAGACGGCGCAAAAAACAGCGAATGTATTTGTAGAGATAACGCACTCCAATAATCAATACTGAACACTATGTAAAACGATGTGCAAACTACGGGGTTGAAAATAGACATAGCACGCGGAAAGCATTTGTTGGCTGCGCAAGCGAGTACGAAAAGGATAGGAAAATAGAGGAAGGCAGAAGTTTTGCAAACGTAAGCTTCTGGTTTTGCCGAATTTTCAGGAATCTTCCAGATTCTTATTTATTTGAGACCACTTACAGATACGCTCATTTGACCTAAAAATTTTCTAGTAACATTTGAATCGCTTGTTAGATTGGCTCTACATTGCGGAATGTTTGGGATCTTTCTTAGCATGAACATTTAGTTTACTTCTGCAAATTAGATTTCGTTTTAAAATAAAAAGGTTTTGTGTTAACCTTTGCCTGTATTCAGTCAGTCCAAAATTATAAGGTTTGTCGCTTTTTGGTTTCCTCAGATTTTGAAGAAGGAGACACAATCGCCGGGACAAGAGCTTTATTAGCCTGACGTTTCGGATTCCTACTCGAATCCATCCTCAGATTCGAGTAGGAATCCGAAACGTCAGGCTAATAAAGCTCTTGTCCCGGCGATCGTGTCTCCTTCTTCAAGACTACTTCCTGGGACTCGGCTCTTCGCTTCTATTGGCAATTTCCTCAGATATTATCTACGAAGTTGGAGTAGATCAGTTTATTCAAGATCGGTCGGCTCAGACCGAGAATTTAAAACATGAATATTTGGGCCAAAGTCTATCAGCCGCAGCGGAGTATCTGCCAGAAAACACATGGGGAATGCTGGGGGACCCAATGACGAGCCGAACCCCTTGCAGCTGCGCCATGCAGCGGCAGCACATCGACGAAACACGTGTGTCTGGGCTTTTGGCTAGTACCTGTGCTGAAAGTATGGTATTACCTTACCCGAAATTATAGTGTTTGTTGCAGAGCTACAAGGAAATCAGGCCAATTCACCAAGAAAGTGTTGCTTTATGTTTGGTGGAGTATGGTAGGCGTACTTTAATTTGAGATACTGCAATGCGATCAGAATAAAAACAGACCTCTTTTGATACCACTTAGAACGTTCGGACCAAACTCCTTCTGCCAATTATTCAGCGCTAATGGGTACAAAAGGTGCTGTCTAACCGCGCTCTAACGAAAGACCACATTCGGGTTTGCAGACCCAGAAAAAGTTCCGATGGAACTACTGCTCAATCTGCCCTATTTAGCTGATTGTGCACCAAGTGATTATAATTTTAGTAATATATTTGTAGAACGTCTTGGGTAGGACAACTATATAAAATCTCAATAAAGTTAAATTTGAGCTCTCGGATGTCATTGCATTATAACAAACTTTCTTTTTTAGAGAAGTTGCTGAAAACATAATTTCTAAATGAGTATTGGTGGTCGATAATGATGGCGATTGAACAACCGATAAAAACGTACCTTCCGATAAACACTTCTCTTATTGTTCATTAAACTATCGCATTGCTTACCGGTACCTCCAATATATTACACCAGTATTAACTTTCATCACACCGCATATGTTATAGCAAGGGAGGTATTGTCTTTTAAGTCTGGTAGGTTGAACAATTAGTGAGTTTTTAACCCACCTGCACGACCGTTTTTCATACTCAGCATACACCGATTGCTAATTTTACAACCCAGTTATTGCAATTATTGTCACTTCTCAATTACTATTTAATGAAAAAACAGCTCCAGACAAATGCGGTCTCTTAGATGAGACGCATTTTATCCGAAAACCGGGAGACCTTGATCAATTATTTTCAAGGCGCGAATAGGGAAATAAAGTTGCAACGTCGACTGACCTGGATTTCGACGATGTCAGTGCATATGTGATTATATTACTGTAAAATAAAACAAGAAAAAATTATATGTGCCGCTAGTTCAACCTACTACCCACATTTTTGACCACACGGTATTCGAAACATGTCATGTGATTCCCATGTATTGAAATGCCATGCGAGTACCAAGGGCTCGTCACGAGAACATAAATAACGTTTTAAATTGCATGGTGTTCGGACAAATGCATAGGCAGGTAGTGGTTCGAATACGAGGGCAATAGATAGGCTTTTTGTATTCGCTGTTTCCTTCCCTCAAAGTAAAAATCACAGCAAGAATTAATTTCCTAATAAAATATTATGAAAACTTATGGTTTTGCCTCTCATCAGGAAATTTCGATTAGGCTTAGACAGAAGTTAAACATCCGTCAAAGTATGTGTGCGATTTACAGGACTGGTCAACAGGATAATGGAGTGACTGTAAGCACAGTCCCCTACAAAGGATTGATGGACTTGGAAATGAATACCTTACTGGTCGGAACCTCAAAATCGCTCAATTAGTATCTTTTCCTTAAGAGCTTGGCAGCCGTCTTCTGCAGACGACTTCAATACCTGTTGTCAGGCACCGTGGTCTGCTACACAGTCAACGACTTTTTCAGGCACGTTCAGGCACAGTGGCATTTGCTGTGAAAGGCAGACTAACTCACATCCAAGCGTAGCGCATTACCTGCATGTCTGCGAATTTGCATGATGTCAGCTTTCAGACAAGCAGCCAGGCATTGATTGGCGTCAGTCTTGCGGGCGCTTTTTGGTGGTCTTTTCTGCCAACTGGCAGCTTGCGCCTATGCACCCCTAGACACGAAGTTAGCAGTATGTTATTACCGACCAAGATAAAGGAGGCCGGAATGGCCGAAGTGCGGCTGCTGGTTAGGCTCGAAAGAAATCCCGTAAGGTACAACGGAACGAGTGAGTTCCGTAAGAACGATTGGTGAGCGCTATCTACCACGAAGTTAACAGTTTAGACATAATTATCAGTGGAACAATAGCCCTGGTGGAGTTTTGATACTGACTCAAGGGGAAGGTAGTTCAAGCGCGGCAGCCACTTATTTGCATCAAACTCGAAGTAAGCAACGACCTACGTAGTGTGCGCCGTTTCCAATGAATTCCTGTGCCATTACCAATGCAATCATTTGTGGAAACTCATATTAATTTCAACTCATATTGTCTTTGTACAGAAGGTCGAATCATTTCACGATGTTAGACAAAAAAGGATATAGTGGTGTATTTAAATATTAATAGTGTGCGGCGTTTGAGACGTTGGCCTAATTATCCCAGTAGTCGAATGGAAAATGAATTGTTAATACTGTCCTAGCGAAACACGAAATCCCTCATACCTATTCTTCTTTTTTATGAGCACCTTTAGGCTTTATAATAGAAACTTGGGTAAATATATGGTACAGCCATGCGAAAAGTAAGATCTCGGCTGCCTTTTGACGGATAGAAATTTCGGACATTTTTAAAAGTCGAAGTATATCCTCGTATCGTCTCAACCTATGCTTTCCGTAAAACGGGAGTAAATTTATAAACGCACCGAAAGTACTGAGAATACGTAGTAAATAAGAAGGACGTTTTGATGATCGCGATTTTCGCATGTGACCGTAAAAAATGTATATTTGAGGACTGACATCCCGACGCAGTTGGAATATCTTGGATTATGATGCATAAGAATTAATATCAATAAATTATTTAAGAATGTTTTCATAGCCGTGATTATAGTTCCAATGTAGGTTAGTATATCTGGACGTAAGCTCCTACTGTTTCTATAAAGCGATACACGAGGGAATCGTAAATGTGCCTTTCTGAGTCGGAGAATTAGCTTAATGCAAGAAGAGAAAATCGATGGAAAATGTCGCCTTGGTTGAATAGTTATTTTTCCAGGGTTCGATTTGCGCAGGTAGCCAGAATGATTGTCAACTAAAAGCAGAATCCTACCCGTGTCCTAAGTTAATGCCTAAAGAACCATTCTGAGCGAGTTTAGTGGACCCATCTTTGGCAAACCTGTCGATGCATACACGCGTAGTGGATCGGAAAAAATTAGATTAGCGTAACGGCTTCATTATCGTCTACCTGCAACTCTGTTCACTTTTACTTGTGCAGGGCGTGTTGCAAAGCCTCGAATGTCGCAATAGTGTGAGTGAAAATTAATGTGTGCCAGAACATAGCTTGCCATCTTGATGAAGAGCGCCGTTTTTTAATCAAAAAGACAGTTTAATCCAACACGGGCTGTATATATCAGGTGGAACTCGATTGAAGGCAGCGCATAATAATGAAGTATATAGTAGACTTCAGTTTTAAACTATTGTCACGACTTTTGAATGAGACACGGCAATAGGAACCTTCCTTTTGGGGGGTCTTACACCAGTTTCCAGGGAAACTGGGGTCCTTGTTAGGACTGGGGTCAAGTTTATAGTGAAGGTTGGGGTTTGATTTAAGTTTCGAGGTTAAATTCGGTGCTAGACATGGAAATATTCAGACAGCCTGGGACTTTGCGCGAGGCCACTTGTAGTGCGAAGTGTTTCCTCTTGTTGTGTCTTGCCACAAGTTTTCCTCTCTCTCTCTTGCACAATATCAAGGGCTGACGAGATTCGGACTTGCAACCAAACTTGATTGAAACCAAACAGTTAGGTTCCTAAAACAACTTTTAAAACAATGATTACGATATCTTTATGTACATCACGCGTTTGTAGCTTCCTTGCTATTTCAATCCAGCAAGGGATTGTGCCTCGAGAGGGAGTGCTTATAAACCATGTTCGTTACATCAGGTATCAGTTCACACGCGCTTCCCTGCGCGTGCTTCGAGCCTCGTTTGTGCCCGCTTTATTATCTCCATCCTGCGAGTGGCCAAGTAGGACTGCTAATGGCACTGCTCGGACGGAGAGGGACTCCATCGGTTCCATTATAGTGGTCATGCGCTGTGAATGAACACCCAGTTTCCTTCCGCATCTTTCCCTTTGTGACTGTGCCCTCTCTATCCTCTTAATCCAAGCAGTGGTTGTGCCGCGGTTGCACGAAGAATCGGTTCACGCGCGCTACCATGCACGTACAGTTAGTGACCTTACCCATGAAATGTGTCGAAATTTACAAATGACTTCCAATCCCTCGCAGACCGACACCATTTCATGAGTCCGATTTCTATGTTAATTAGGTAAAAGTTGAAAAGAATTAAAAATACAGAAGAAATGTGAAAGGCAGTGTTGCGTTGTTTGGCAATTCCGATTTATTTTGAAAAGCGCAATATACCGAAAATGTCAGAAAAGGCTCTAATTAAGTAAAGTTCGTTTTAAGATGTATAGAATGTATTCTCATGCCAAAAAACGTAGTAAGTATGGATGAAGACATAAAATACCGTCCAAACTCACTGTTTGAGTGAATTTTCCATTTAAATATCGCTTTATAAGCAATGTGACTTCACATATGATGCTTTGTCAACTGCCTACAGTCCGAATGTAGATTGCAAAACAGGTTTCCAGTGTTTCGGCTTTAATTTTATTTCTTTGATGCAAACGAGATCGGGTTCACCAAGAGCAGCCGGATGTTGCTTGAATTCACCGATGGGGTCGTCGTAGGAAAAAAAGCTTTCAAAAGGTGACATGTCATGAGGTCGGTCGGTGCCTAATAAATTTAAATAGAACTGATAGGCGTGATCGTAAATATACCATTTTGTGTTTATAGAGAGAACAGTTCTCCCGTTAAATTAATTTATAGTTTTCATTCGTTTTGGATTACGCTGAGTTTCAGATGGGTCTCGAATTATTGCTAAATACCTCATGATTTCCAGTGTTTTCACCGGATCTTCCATAAACACAGATTCTGAATCACCTGTCTGTGGAAAACTTTAAAATAAGATTATTCTTGAAGGCATTTATGGAATTAGTGAGCGTTCGGGCACTTCTTTTCACGAAGATGGTCGTTTGGGTCCCATGCGAAGACTTATTCAAACATCAAACTTCATTTTCGGGAAAAATGACTATCCATAACGAAAGTCAGCAACGAATATGTGTTCGATATATAAGAAAACATTGCTTAATAAGTTAGATCTTTAAGAAGTGCTTTATTACGGCACTCCCTTGACGGACCTCTGTTTACTTTGCATTTTTGCACGGCGAAGCCAAGTAAAAATTGGACACTTTTGGCCGTTTCTTTTACGTTCCTTAGATACACTAACATGTTTCTACCCTGAACGCCTTTTCCTATATATTGAGGCCATTTCCGCTGTTTTTGATCGCTTCCAGACTCCGTTCTTCGATTATGAATGCACGGCAGAGTGCCCGTATAAATACTGATATTTTACTGAAACTATAAATCCTTTGCTCGTCCTTTTTCTGAATAAGATATGCACAGAAGCTAAACTACCCGAAAAGTGGTGCTTCATATGTTTAAAGCTGGAAATGACCATTAGGTGACGGTCATTTATGTGATATCAGGTAGAATTTTCCAAACGGCTAAACAATTTTAGCCCACTTAAACGAAAGAATACCTATCTGCGTTATTACTGCACTTTTGAGCACCAAATCCCACACCTCTGCTAATTTGACATTTAGAAATTTATAAAACCTTTAGTTTTCTTAAAATGACCTTTGTCTTAGTACATTGTTTACTATGCTTAACATCGGACATGATATAAAATTTCTAGTCCGGCCAAATCTGCTTATTAAAACTCTCGCGGATAAATTAATATCCTTTAAATGAATAAGATGCTCCAATGCGCAACCGGAGTCTAGGACGTGTATTAGAACAGGAAATTTCACGAATATATTTCAACGTCCTTTTCGCTAAAATTAACTAACATTTTACTTGATTTAATTACGTAATCACAATTTATGCACAAGAAAAGGACATTTTATTGAAGGAGGTGGATGAGCAAACAAAATGCTCAACATTAAAGTCGTCCAGAAATTGTCTGATCAGTTTCCGTTATCACCTTTCCTGAGATAGGTCACGTACTGTACTCCGAGCTCCAGATGCGCTCTCTTGTCCTTCTTAATACAGCGAGTGGTTAAGTTAGGTATTAAAATGAAAAATGTTTACGGAATCTAACCATAGGGTACCAATCAAGTGGGGTTGCAGGATAAAAACTCGCCTAAAGTGAAACGTCGTTATCATTGCTTCAAGAAAGCCCTTTCGTCTTGAGGCTTGAATAAAACGTTTAACGAATGGTAAGGGAGAGAATGTCCGCTAGCTGAAACACGGTGATAACTTACTTAGAGGAATGTTGTAGGGTTGAAGCCGATGTCTGTTTTGCTGGTACGAGTTTACGAGACTGATAGTCCTCAACGTTTTAAAAGCCAGCAAGTGAAGGCGGTTCTTAAATCCCATCATTACAACCAACAAAGAAGGACGGAAAATTTCGCAATCGCAGTCACGACGAAAGTTTAGTAAGCAGGAGTTGCCACCTGTAGAGACTGATTAAAGAAGGCCTGAGCCAGTACCTTGTACCTTTAATAACTTTTGGTTTATAAAAGCATTGACAATGACGGAAGTCCGTCAGCAGCGATAGGGTTCCTCACTGGAGGAGTTTACTGATTTTGGCGAAATTGGGTATCCACTGCAGCCGATCTGTTGGTTTTTGTGTGGCCGATTCTTTATCGATTTCACGATTTCCCATGTTCAATCTCACTTATCATCATTGCAAAGCGGAAAACATGTGTCGCAATCGCATCCCAGTCATTACTTTGACTTTTTTTATCTGATCATACCGAATAACTGCGGGATAAGCAATGGGAGACGAAAGCGAGTTACTTGTTTGCCACGAATGATTTGCCTACTATTTAAAAGATCTAGAAATAAAGAAATGTTACAACCACTTGATATCCTTCGTTTCACTCGTAAAAAACTGCTCATAAGGGCGGTGAATACTGCGGAACATGATTTCAGTTAACTTATGCGAAGTAGGATCTTATTTGGTAGCCGTACCTGCAGTATGCAAGCCCCAGACTAAACCCTAACGCCAAATTCCTAACCTCAAACCCCGACCCTGACCTCTAAACCTAACCGCGAACAAGTACGGCAAGGAAATATAATCTTGCCCTTTTCGAATTACGGGGTGAATGGATATTTGCCAGAACAACACCAAAAAGGCGCATTTAATAAGTGTCGCAGGGATGACGACTGTTTCTCAAACCGTCGATGTCAAGATATAGTCATTTTGGTTTAAAGTATGGTGAAATTGCATTTTTTGTTGCGCTGCGCAACCAAGCCCGGACATCGAGCTTTGCAACCATCGGTTTCTCTGGGATATTAGCTCGTGCACTACTGCAGGCCACTCGGATTTGATGCTTGTAGGACGAGACGCGTCTTCTGAATTCAGCTTTGGAGGGGCGAGTGAGTCCGCTTCCAAATTTTACGCCATTCAAAACCTAATGTTAGTTGGCAGCGGAGCCTGCATAAAGCAACCTCCTCCCCATTGTTTCAGCGGACACATTTGAGGAGCTAGCAATCGGGCCGTACTCAGACCACGCGTAGCTGTCGCACGCGTTTTTGTACACGTCGAGTCAGCATTTATGCGAAAACCATTCGTAGCTGAACGAGGGGTTTTACAGTTTGATTACAGCGGTAATTAGTCAGCTGCACGAGTAACGAGACGGGTATCAAAGCGATTCACGTAATTACAAATTTAAAAACTGGATGTCTTGATCAATGAAAGTCAAATAATATATCTCGGTAAAATTATAAGAAAACTGAGCATAAAGTTAATTGTTGGGCAGCGGAGCATATTTTTTCCAGTATTCGATTTGAACACACAATTTAACTCTAAATCTCTTCTGAATCATCTTTAAGAACTATGGGTGCATGTTCATGGCCATAACGAACTAGCGCAAAATAACAGTCGAGTTGCAGCGAAATTTGTTCTGAGGGTATCGTACCTTGTTGGTTGACAAGCCAGGGAGCGCATCGCTGGACAACAACCCAATATGAATTGTGTAATTATTCACCGTATCGACAACACAGATACTTGCTAAAAGACCAGACACACATGCTTCACCGATCTTGTGCAGCTGTCTGAGGCAGCTGCGAGGAGTTCGGCTCATCAGTTGGCCCCAAGCCTTCCCGCGTGTCTTCTGGTATATAGTTTCACCTTGCTTTGTTTAATGCCCAGAAATTTAAAAAAGTAAGGCGAAACTTTATACCAGAAAACACACGCGGACGGCTTGTGGGTCCACTGATGAGTCTATTCCTCGTGGTAGCACATACGCAAGACCCACTTATTCCCAGACGACCACCGGCTCCTTCCAGTCACGCCATCCCACCGCTGCCACCATTGCAATATCCGGGTTACCCATCGATTTAACTTTGTCTAGATTGGTGTCCTCAGAAGGTGATTGGCGTTGATCATCATGGGAACGGCTGTAGACATGTTCATTTCCGAGTTTTCGTGAATGGGCACTATATACGCTAAAACGCGCGAAATTCAACAGACAATATTAAAATCGAATCGTCAATGACTGAACGCTTATTGAAAGGGAATTATGAAGAAAGGGAAAGAACCACAGATTACTCGGTCGAAAGGGGAGACAACGGAGAAGAAAACCAGAAGCAACAGTGAAGCCTTCCTGCAGTCGAGGCGGTGGCACGCGCAATTCTTCAGTTAGAGCCTCCGGTTCGTGCTCGTCATTCCTGCTTCAAAGGAACCGGAATGTTGCTCAGCGTGACGTTAACAAAAAATCATAACAAAACTTATTTGAAATACTTGCCCCTTACAGAGGTGTATAGTGAATATTCTTTTAAACGTTCCGTCCCCTGCACTCTGACTAGCCCATCACGCGATCCAATGTGCATTTTTCCCTAGCAAGGTAGCATTGTGTGATCCAAGTTTGCGGACATACAAATTCAGCAGATTTTTCCTGGCTTGAGATGCTCGGTCTGAAACGCCAGTAGTTAATTTGCCTGCAAGGTGACATGATGCTTCCAAACAGATTATAGTTTTGATCGGGGAAACTTCCGACTGGCTTTAAAAAAAGATCATGAGAGCACTACCCAATCAAAGTATCTTTTCAAGTTTACTGTTAATTTAACCTCTTTTAAATAACGGGTTTCCTTTTTTATATGCCTTTCATGAGAGGGCAAATCAGGCAAACTAAGCAAGAGTCCTATGAAAGGCTCTGATCAGGAAAAGGCACGCGAATATACAGCAGGCATTCTCTTTTTGATGCTGCTGGCAATCTAAAAAGATGAATCCTGACAGTCAAAATGCTTTGAGCTCGATTTCTGGTTGATCGCCCCGTTACTTGAGCCGTTGCGGGCTATGAGAAATTCGATATTCCTCACGACCCTCGAGTCTAACATATTCTCGGCACGGTTTCTGCTGAGTCAGCCAGTCTGAGCACTGACACCGCATATCTACTGCGTATCAGCGACGCGGCCTTGCAATTCGATCGCAGCGTTGGAGAGTAACTGGAAATTTAAGAGTCAAACATAGGGGAGTGTCGAATTCCCGGAGTCAAGGATGGTTGCCTTGTAGCGCAAGCATCGAAGTTAGAGTTCAAGATGTCAGCGCTTCTCTCTACAATGAACTTTTACTTCTTTGTCGATTTCGTATACGAAAGTAGTGTGAAGGACAAAAAAAGGACGAACACCCTATTACTCATTTCCAGAACTTAAGCCAAGAGCATGTTTAAAATTTATGAGTTTACGCGCTTTCACAGACATAGGGCAGATTTTTAGACCTATTACTCTCCAGCGGGCATGCCGAATCGCACAAAATCTCTAGAAGGTGGCAGCTTCTCCTTCGAATTCTCTCGTACATCTCTATTTTTTAGCAAAATTCGGAAAGGATGTCCTTAAAAATCTAAGTATTTTGCCCTTTGCAGCTGAATTTTTATATAATATACAAAAAGAAGTCGAAAGTAACTTATAAGAATTTTGATAACAGGTTTGTTTAGAGAAGGCTCCGCGAAGTCGACGGGAATTGGTGTTTTCCGCTAAATTGTACGTCATTTGGCTGATAAAATCATGTTTCCTACCCTAGGAAAATCATGAATGGCGACCTGTTTAACAGGGCTCATTAAGAATGGTCAGGAAAGGCGTGCAATACTAATGATCATACAGTGAATATCAGGTTATTTCAGTCATGTCAAGATATCGGATTTAAAAGGTCTTATTTTCTGACGACTGATAAAATGACGTTTGCTGTGAAAAGGCTGCTTTCGGAATAGGAATATGTTTTGTTTACTTCTGGTGCCTCTATATATGTTTATATACATACGTATGTCAAAAATATTTCATAGAAAACATGCATAAAATATTTGTTCATGCATTAACTTAGCATCGAATTCCCTTTTTTCTTAAATTCCGTGCTCATAAAAAGGTGGCTTTTGGTTTAAGAGGACTTCAATATTTTTAGATTTTTAAAGCATGTCTCAGACAACATCGTCTCCTTCCACCTGGTTACGCTCTCCATGAAGTATGGAGCATCGTCTGCACCCAAATGTAAAATTGCATGGGGCCTGCATGGTACCTTATCAGTAATATAGAGGAGCGTGTGAATTTCCTTATATGGTATGTAAATAATTTATGGCAAAGAAACTCTAAATGGAAGTAAAAAAGCGGGTCGGTTTCAAAATATTTCGGTAACTTGAAACGCCTTCAACAAGCGGCAAATTGCCATTTTGAATACACAGTTTAGAGACATAAGCTGATGTCGACTATCATAAAAAGCGATTTTTTTTATCTGTTTTCCATAACAAAAATGTTTACGGCATCAAAAGCCAATGAAAGATATTCCAATTTAACAAGTGGCCATTCTGCGGGCAGTGTGAATTTCTGCAAGCGGACTGAAAGATGCGAATTCTAAAATCGGCATCTAGGCGTGACTAAAGTAAAGTGAGATGGTACTGAAAGATAACCTGTGTTGTAGCCTTACACCAGTAACCTTTCTAGTCGAAGGTGCATTTAAGAATTTCGGTTATCATTTCATAAGATACATCCTCCGCTGTAGGCATCCCATAAAATGGACGCATTTTATCCGTGCTGTGAAAATGAGACAAGCATAACCAGCGGGCTTTAGTGGAATACTCCATCTAAAAAACGGAAAACACACTGCTTCACATTGGACAGGCGCCATCGTTAAAAACCGGATGTGTAATATTTTTCGAAAGTTCACAATAAGAGCAAACCCTCCTGTAGACGGTAAGTCTTCTCAACACAAACAAACACCTTTCATGTCAAAGAATTATCAGAAAATTGACGTAGGCTTTCAATCCAACTTCTGAACGAGACCTATTAATTGCATGGAAAACATTAAGGAACAAAAAAATCCAGTAACAGCATGTACTCCTGCGACTAGATCTTGCCTGCAACCGTAAAGTATCGACAATTTTTTTGCCTAATTGACATTCGGCCAGTGACGGACTTCATGAGAGTAAAGAAGTCAACATCCTAAGGTATCCGAAATATAATGGAATTACGCGCATGATACTACTGCAGCTCCAGTCAAGTTGTTCTTCCTAATCAGAAGCTGCCCTTATAATTTAGGTTAACAGCTCATGAGATCGGCCAGTAACTATTTGCGTCAGCAAACTGATACCGTAGAAATAGAATTTTTTCGATTCATTCTTTACAGGCATTTGTGCGCTTTACCCAAAATAGTGCAATAATGATGAATGTTCTTCCGTCGTTTACGACGATGTCCATCGTAAACTCCATACCCAAAAGGGGGCAGGGACATTAACTTAGCGTAAATTCGTGCTTTATGACAGTAAATTTTAACGCATCTTCAGCACCGTCTCTTCCCCCCTCTTCCTGGGACCGAGCATTATGACAGAGACAAGAGGACCGGAGACGAAAGACGGCAAAGATGGCTGGCAGGGTTGCATACAACAAGAAAAATGGGACGTTACGGATCTTAACTATTGCGACGTGGATTTGTACATGGTCGCGCCGCCACGTCCCCAGTGTGAGTGATTATTCCAGACATCGTCTGTTGGACCGCAATCAAACCCATATTTTTCTCGTTTTAGAGGCACAACGTGTCATAATATGTAAACGGAAAAGGCTGTGCAGAAAATAATAGGAGGATGTAATCGCTATTGCTATTAACGGTGAACTGAAGCACCTGCATTAAAAAACAAACTGGATCATACAAGCACGTTCATTATGGTGGAAGATAGTACAAAAACGGCCTTCCCTGTATGTTAGAGGACATACAGCGAAAAGCTACCTAATCAGGAGGTCAGTCCTCAGCACGAATACGTGGAAAAGTCAATGTTTATACCTCCTGAGTTTCTTGCGGAGACAACGAAAACCAGTACTCGACCATACTCCCTTCTATGGAGTTTGAAATGTTTAATATCGTGAGACATTTAAATTGGAATAGAATTTGTAAAATCGGCATTTATTAAACAAGGCTCTCCAATCCGTTCAACGCGCACGTTAGGGGAAGGAAGATGTGATAGTGAGTTCTGAAAGCGTCCATTACAATAGCTTCAATGTTTGAGAGCAACACTGCCTCAATCATTTTCACGTGACAGTTATAATGCACGATCGGAAAAACCAACGATGAAACTCAACTCATAATTAACAGTACTAAGAAGGAAGGATATTTCATTGAGAAGAACGAAAAAGATTTGTCACTCTACGCCACTTCAAATTATATTTAATAATTCACATGTACTGCGGTTAGTTGGGCTTTTCCCAAAATGAACATTAAATTTAGAAAATTGGCTGGCTTGTGTTCCATAACTAGTGGATTGCTTGTTGACGTAAAAAGGACTTTTAAATTCTCACTTGCGCAAACGTAGCACATTGCACAGTAAGAAAACCGTCCACATACGGATAAACAAAGTCGAATTTTGTAGACGAGTAAACCTGAACTTGTCCTGATAATCTCTAGACCTATGTTCAACATACTTGCTTTCGCGCTTCTTTTTGCGTTTTGAGTGGTGTTTTTCAGTAAGAAATCTCTGCTTTATGCATTATAACCCTTCTGTTTTCATAATGATTTCCAAAAAATAAGGTCTGTTGTGAATTTATCACTTTTTTTCTGTTTTATGAAGCATCAGGAGGTTACTGATGAGCCCTTGTGAGCATTTTAATATCAGCGAAACCTGCTGTGAATGTGTACTTTCAGTCCTTTACATCCGTGCCTTTAGCTGACATGACAGTTTTTACACAGGTGCCAGTTAGGACTGCCTACTTTTCGGCGCGTAAAAAGCACGTATTTCTTTTTGCAGCTGACGAGCAGATTCTACCATCGGGGTATGCAAAAGCAGCCAGCTAGACCCCTTGAATTGGCTGCCAGAAAGTGAGTCAGTGAAATTGCGCAATACATTTAACTATAGCTCCAAAGGCACCACGATGACCTTGACAGCGCGCGAGAGGCTAACTTGTAGTGTGTTGCGCAGCATCAAGCTCCACAAGCGCACTGCCTTTGAAGCAAATGGTGAATTCGTCTAGATTATGGCGATGGAGAAATAAATTTGGATGTAAGACAGAGGATCCACATTCCGAGCTGACGTGGGGTCCAGATATAATTTAATTTGTGACTGACCATAATTTCCTCAAAATTTCGTATTGCAAGAGGGAGAGCGAAAGCCTGAAACCTAATACAAAAAACATCATGATTTAGTTATGATCATACGTATAGGCGTAATCAACCTAAAGGGATATAGGGTGAATTAATGTGCAACGTAGGACACAATGTAAGCAGTAAACTAAGCTTGATAGAGGATATTTATAGTCTTCGATGAATGCGATTAGAAGGACACCTTGGAACACTCTAACAACTGTACAAGCATCATATTTAAAAGCCATTTTTTATGACGTAACTCGTAAGCATAATTTGCGGTACTGGCCTGATTAAAATGGCATATCAGGTTGCAAGAATATCGTATATCACGGAAAAAAATAGGAGAAGGAGAGAGAATTTGAGTAATTAACTGTCAGCACTCTGAATTATGAAGATCTTTTAGATATGAAAATACAGCGCCACACTCCTTTGTCCTTATGTTGCGTTGTGAGCTGTTCGTAAGCGTTCAGCCGTCAGAATGAAAGAGTGGAAATAGTAAGGACAAACATAGGGACGACCAGCTCGACTGCCATTGGCCAAAATGCCTCAGCTCTAGGCAGGAATGGGCCCGTGATTTAAACTAAGTTCGGTTGATCATCAAGTATTTTTACCTAACCGGTCAAGTCACGGGACCACGTCTTGTGACATTGATATTCTGTAGCTGGTTGACACAACTGCAAGGATTACGGTCCATTACTAGGCATCCCAGTGTTCATAATGTGCTTTCTGGTAAATTCTTCTGCTTTGAAAAGTCGCCTTTATAATATCCTCAAAAATTAAATGTCACACATTTGCGCACTACAACTTTTCAGCATCAGGTAGATTCTTGCACTTTTCTGAGGTCTGAAATCGTTTTCCTGAGGAACGTATGCAGTTGGATAACAGGGCATTGACTAAAATGTCGAGTGTTTTACCTACGCGCAATGTGTATAAACTTTCCAGAAAACCGAATCATTCCATATGATTCCGGACGTATAAGACTAATCAGGTGTATATTCGGGCCTTTAAATCTGAATCGCCAAGCAATTTATAACCGATTGTCTTTCACAGCTTGGCTGGGTATCTGTTGGAGTTTCTATATAAACCACGCGTAAAAACTGTACAAAGTTTGCCGTTTTGTTGAAAGAATTGCGGTAACTATATGTCTTATATGTACTCGATGGAAAGTCCCCCCGTCTTCGAATGTGCACTTGAAAAGAGACTGGGATGATTTATATGAGAGCTTAACTATGAAAAAATAACAGAAACCCTCGAAGTTGCTTTTTTGGCCTACTGTGGTCAGCGAAACCCATGAGACATTGACGGAATTGTTGATACGCAATTTTGAACTGGAGAGAGTATTTAATTTCCTAACCGATATGGAAAACATACCTAGGCTAAGTAGCCTATCACAAGCTGCTGAATTCTGGTTGTATACGGTTTTATTCCACCAGGATAATTAAACTGAAGAGTAAGTAACCATTTGACTAAGGTACTTTTTTATAATTAAGATGCTTTTTTGGACTTCATCCTTTCTGTGAATACGAATTCAACCCAAATTCACTGACCTTGACGCTTCAATGTAAAAGGTTTGTGACTATGAATTTTCGCAGGCGTGTTGAACGATATTTTTATATCTACGCTTTGACTTATACCGCCTTCGGACATACAACCTCCCTCACGTATAATATATTATTGTATGCATAAGCAGGAGTTGCGGGATTGTACCCTAGGACAGTATGTAACATATGGTTTGGGTAGCGTGAACAGAAGTATACTTGCAGATGGCATTCACAAATACATGGAACATACTACTGAATTTAAAAAACGCCAAAAATCAAAGGGAGTGGAAAGTATCTAATGCTATTTTCCCTGTAAAAGCCAAGCACATGAGTCGAGAAGTTTCTCAAGATCCATATTTTCACCATTTATGAATTCGCACGGCATTGCTGGCCGTTAAAGTAATATTTACTGTTCAAAAGCGTATTTGAATATTTGTGTAGACTGCGTCATACGTTTCTGGGCCTTTTACGACCTTTTCTGGTCTACTACCGCAATGTGCAAAGCCTGCAACGTGATTCAGCCTGCAGTCACGTTTTATGGTTTTCAGTATCGCAGACCGATTAATAAACATGTATACTCAGTTGTGGAAGATATTGCATTCTAGTCGATACAGATGACTGGACAGACAATCATCCAAAAGCCAGCAACCTACTGTTTATACACAACTTCAGGTTTAATGGCCCTACCGTTTCACTGCGTAAAATCATGCCAAAAATCCCGACCAGTGTTTTCTAATGCCCACATGGAAAACGGCTATTTCCAGAAAGCAGTTGAGAAGAAGGATGAGCGAATACAAATCATTAATTCGGTCATCTCACCTACCTCTTCTCGAGAGTTGTATGTTTTTTCCCTTATCGCACTACACAGCATACGTAAACCTTCGTTGCTGGGAGACATAAAAACGATCCAGTCCATTCGGATTTACCGGAAAGAAACCACCCAAGATTTCACGCTTCCAAATTCGGATATCCGTGGAACATGCGGACAGGCATATTACGGTTCCATATAGGAATAGCTGTGTGCAAGGGCAGCCCAAACTCAAAATTGTAAATCAGCCTTTGATTGGTTTTCTTAATGAAGGAAAGTGATGGCTAAACTGATACGAAGGATTACATTAAAAGGTCACACTTGTTGCATCCGCCTTGTACAGCTCTATCGGTACTTCTAACCCTCACATCGTCGGTTACTCGCTGTCACTTCCAATCGGGAGGCCCTGATGGCTCACGGAGGTGTAATGTGTGCATAAGATTGACTAAGTAGCCTGCTTTCGTTGGAATGACATACTGCAGAGATGAAAATGCCTCAAACGACCTCAATAAGTAGCGCGGAATGCTTAGGCTTTAATGTACCACATGTTTAAGAGATTTATTCAAAGTTATTAAAGCAATATATTTACGAGGACCCACGATTGGATCGGTTTATCTGTGTGTCAGCAAGATGAGCGTTTTATCTTCCCGCGCAACTGCTAACCTCACTTGACTCAACACTCTAATCCCTCCTTGCGCGCTAGCAGCCTTGACGGCCCTCACCTACAGTTGCCCACGCCGCTACATTTCCCGCCCTTCGTTAAGCAAGCACGATGGTGACAGCCTTCATTCAGATGGGTTATTTCCATGATTAAACTGTCCTTGCGTTCTTAAAGCCTTAACTGGTTCACTGTATGCGTAATCCGTTTTTGACACTAGTATATGTTTTGGGCCTGCCTACATCGTCTACATTTTGTTTGCACGGGTTTGTATAGTGACATGCTTAGCAGCTATATTCAAATCATCTAAAACCAGAAGATATACAAATGCTTTACCTTACCCTGCGTATGTTACCCACAGCATCCTCTGGCTAATAAAATACCCATCATCATTCAATCTGACGCCTTGTTAATGCCCATATACTCCTTCGTATTCTTTACTGGACTCCCTACGCTTCTTTTGAAGCCTATCCTTCACATTTTCCCTTCTGCTACCACTGTCTCTTATTCATGTCCAATCAATATAGCATTTTGCAACGGGTCCCTGTCTGCCTTCCTCATATCCTCTGCCGCTAAACGTTGTTCAAAGTGAATTTGTTTGTAGTCGGATTTGAATAATGTACAGTGCGACAAGGGACAGTATGCTACTTTTTGGCCCTGTACCGATGATCGGGAGAGTGAATGATGAAGTAAATTTACCATATTGCAATTTGCTTGTGGATCAGAGAATCAGACTGCATATCTGTGTCTAAAAAAGTCCGATTCACATGGGGAAATGTCAGTTTGCTTGTTTGCCAAGAAATTGCGGTCATAAACGCTATGAGAATTTCAGAAAAGATGAAATTATCGGGCAATTTTCCGCACTGTGATATTAGGAAATTGTAAATTCTACCTAGACTTACATTCCAGAGAGTAGTCGATCTGCAAAATGTGTAGTTAAATCCAGCGCCCTCAAGAGACCTGGATCGAGACACGCTTGACTGCAAATAAAAAATAACTGCGGAACGCAAAAACACTACTTGCTGAGTCAGCTGAGACAGTTTATGGCTAGAAGTCCAGATACGTGTTTCGTGGATATTCTGCCGCTGCATGACACAGTTGTTTATGTTATCCTGAATACATGAATTTACACGAAGTTAACGATTATTTTTTGAAGAAATTGAAAAGCTGTAATTTAAAGACTAGAATATTTACCAAGAAGCATACAGGAAACGCAGGGGAAACTTTTGGTGAGCCGAACACCTCGCAGTGGTGGCATACAGCGACACAATATCGCCAAAACAGTGTCTGGGCCTTTAGTTATTTCTTTTGCCGTCATTTATAGTATACCATGCAACCTATGTATATAATACTGGCTGGCTGTCAGCAGTTTATGAATGTTTAGCGATTTTATTGCTGTAGCTGATGGACCCCGGCTTATATATTCATGTCAAAATTCAGTCTGACTCTGTAAGTCTCCCTCAGACTGATTTACTCCAAGTTTATGATTAATTTCTGGGGAAATTAAAAAGCCGCAATAAACGAGACTATACTGGCAGCTTTGCAGATAGTTACAAAAAAACGAATTCGATGAGCGTCCTCCGCCATAATTAATGCATCCAGTGGCAACCAAAAAGTCAACCAGTCCGTAGCTCATTGATTAGAATGTTGAATTCGGAGCCAAGAGAGCGCGGGTCAGAGCCCGAAGGATCACAAGCACGGATTGGATGTGGTTGACTAATGGCGACCAATAGGCCAAAAAGGGCCAATCCGTCTTTGTCGGCAATGCCACTTTACCTATTTCACCTGTCTCCGTTTGGCTGCTTGCGGGACTCAAGATCGAGCCCTAACATACGGCGGGACGAGCGTATCCTGCAAAGCGATTGGTGCGCATTCCTCTATAATCAAAAATAAGAGGTTAACCTGGGAGAAGGACAGGCTGGGGAGGGAAGGGGAAAAATAAGTAAAAAAATAGGACAGATCGAAAAAAACTGACGGGAAAGCTATTTGGACGGCAATTAAAATAACTGATAAGGGGAGAATCAGATATCATTAACTTTGACGAAGTGGCTGACTACTGTCTTTTAAAAATTACCTATGCTAGATAAATGAAACCATTTTTGGGTAGGAGTCGCAAATCCGATTCCACCTATATCTAACATAGCGCCGTGGGATTTGTATTGTTTCTGATAAGAATTCCGAAAATTTCCATAGCGGCAATCAGAAGACCAGGTAGCGAGCCGTCACTAACTTCTCCTTACGCCAGAACAATTATATGGGAAAAAGGGTAGGAGCAAAAAACATTTCAGTGATAAGAGAAATCGACTTAAGTTCGTCTTAAAACACGGGTGGGGTGTGGGAATTTGGGAGAGGGGGTGGGGTAATCGATTTCCATGCATTTCTCTACGGTATCAAAAGGAAACCATATGGGGTTCATAAAATTAAACAGTGGATTTGAGCAATATTGTTAACTTTAAAAGTCACATTCGTAAATGCAGATACATGACTTTTTTATGGACGGCCATTTTACGGTTTTAATAAATCTCACAATTAAAAACTTTTTTGAAACTGAATTATACCCCCCCCCTTTGGAGAACAACATTAAAATAAGACGTTTTTTTCCACCGAATAAATAAAGAATGCATATTTCATGCATGTTTTATATGAAATATGTGATTGAACATTTAAGGGCATCGAAAATCAATGAGAAAAATGCTTGCTACATAAGTAGTCATTTTTGCGGAGCAAAGTTCTTGCGTACAGTCGGAAATAATTTCGTTCGAACTTAGACAACCTTAGGTAATTAGATCATTATAGAAATGCGCTGCATGATGATAAGTTTTAAAACCCTACTTAGTTAAACTTTACGAATCGAGAACGCATTTCGAAATTTCAGTTGACATTTAATAAGTTAGTCTACCTACTGTATGTTGTTATTTAACAAATCGCTAAGGGCACATTGGAGTTTGCCCCATTTCTGATTATGTTTTTGACCGACGATGTTCCAGATATCTTCCTCGCCTGCGTCAGTGTGGAGGAAATACTCTGACGGCCAGACAACAGCTTTTAGCTTTGGCGAGGTTACTGAGGCAACCTAGATCCTACTTCGCTGCAGATCAAGGCCTTCCAACAGTCCTGCGTCCAGATGAAAGTAGACAATATACAGGCTACCGTTGATGTCACTGTGCGCCCCACATTATTCCAGCAAGAAGCAAACTCGATGACATCTCATGCACATGTAATCAGACTGATTTTAATTTTGGGCATCACGTTATATCCACGCGATCAGATGTCAGGCAGGGGGGTTGAAAATAGGCACTCGTATTGACCAAGCCTTCTAACGCAGCTCTCCAACTTCGCTAACCGGTTTTCCCATGTTCAGCACCCACGGACGCACCTCGCAACTTCATCCTATTTAGTTGCGCCTCGGCTCCCGCCATCAGCGGCGAACAGAATATCTCACAATAACACGGACTGACTATACGGAGAAATCTTCCTTCAATATGTCTACAGCATACTGGATGATCCTGCAGACCGCATCGGTCCTGACATCTGAATTATCAAAGTGAAGCCACGAACGTGTTCAGACAAAGCTCTAGTCTGACCACGCAAAACGTCTGAAATGGCTCTGTGGCTGGTTATGGAGGAAGCAGACACCAGTGCCTACTGCACGAAACATTATCAAGCGAGCACGTCACGAAGAGGCAGGCGAGGTTTATCCTATGCAGCTACAATGGTCGCATTTATGTGCGTCTGAAATGCAAGAAAGGTTCTCAGTGGAACACAACCCCCGCGATTGTCCCTCGTCTCGCAAACCGGCTGCGCTGCTGGACGCGGATACCTTAGCATGATTCTAGACTTGAACAGTGGCTACCTGAATTGTCACGAAGAATGTGACGGAATAGTACAAAGTGTATTCTCAAATCCTATGACTGGCCTCTGCATCGACTTTTAGCCCTCGAGTCAGCGATAGCATACATGAAAAATGCACGACTGCTCATGCTTTTTCCATGCGTCAATGCCCTTACTGACTTTTTATGTGGCCCTTCACAGGCACTTGTTTTCCATATCATACTCCTCGTGCACCGCAAACGTGGATGAGCGACTGCCGATTCGCATGATGCAATACTGATAATGTTTCATGCAGGCTTGAATGACAGCGTTCCCACTGGATTTGTCGTGTGGCCAACAGATAGGCCTGCAGACAAGGTCGGGATTTTCTGTTGTCGCCTATTTAATAATATCTCATTGATATTACTGACAAAGACAAGGGAGACTGGAATGGCCATTTCTGGCTTATTAGCCGTCGTCAGCCAGCCATACCCAAGCCCGAAGTGTGGAACACCCGAGCCTCGAACTCGCGACCTGTTGGTTTAGAAGTCAACACCTCTACTCACCGGGCCACGAGCCCGTTGCCCTGTCGGTTTTCGATCGGGAATATACAATGTTAGGGCAGGGCAACGGGCTCGTGGCCCGGTGGGCAGCGGCGTTGACTTCTAAACCAACAGGTCGCGAGTTCGAGGCTTGGGTGTTCCACACTTCGGGCTTGGGTATGGCTGGCTGACGACGGCTAATAAGCCAGAAATGGCCATTCCAGTCTCCCTTGTCTTTGTCGGTAATATCATTCTGCCTATATATCATGCGCCGCTGTGCGGCTGCTGGTTGGGCTCGAGAGAGAGTCCATAAGGCACAACGGAACGATTGAGTTCCGTATGAACGATCGGTGAGCGCCCCCTAACATAATATCTCATTCTCGCCTACACAAAGAGTGCTATGGAGGACAGGGCAGGATTGCGTTAAGTCATTAAGAGGATATATCCACGAGTTCGTGAGCTAAATCGGGTCATCTAGCATTAAGAAGTACAAATTACTAGATGTTCCATACTTATCAGATGTTTGGCGAACTGTGAAACAAGACAGTTCTCAGGAGGGTCGTTTTGCAAACGTTAAAGTTGCTGAATGCCTGACACTTGGTTTTGTGTTTACTTCCAGTCTGCTGGTCTAAAATTAGGCGTCCTTTACTCCTTCATGCAGCCACAGTTGACTAATGTTTTGCTAAGGTAAAATAAATCTTTTTGTTTTTCCTTATTTATATGCTAATCTACGCCTGTACAATCTGTCACAACTCAATCTCTACACTTCAAGTTCCCGTTGTCAAATATGCGTCCACCAACACTTCGGCAAATAGAATAGCAATGCTCAATCCACACATTTTAGGTCACTTTGTGACACAAAATCAGGTCCCAGTTATTTAGAAGTAAACACTTTTTTGGCCAGAAGGTTTCGTCATCGGTGGTCACAGTGAAATTCCCGTCAAAATGCCACTTGCATTATTTTGACAAAACTATTACTGATCCCGCAGGTATCAATCCGTAAAAGGATAAACCTATGATATTTTATTCACTGGAAACCGTGCGTTTTCTGTAAAATTTGTGCTTTTGGGGGACATAAAGTGAGTGGGAATATTCAGAAGTCTCCTTGCAATAGGACATGGGCCTCTTAGCTTAACTAAACCTTTAGTTGCTTGACCTCGCTATGAAGGTGACAATCTAGAACGTCTTCATTTACTGGACAGGCAACTCGTTGTGTCGGTCAGCAATCAAGTCCTGCAAGCTCCTCTCCCCGGTATTTAATGGCTATCGAGCTTATGTTCATTGGTATTCGTCTGCTTTTCCTGATACGAGCGAATAAGAGAAGACTTTCTGCACTGTTACTACAAGGCAAACACTGTTTTTTCCTGTCATCGCATACGAGAGCTTTTGTGAAGAAAGTATTCCAAAGGCAGTTGCTCATGCCTTCAAACACCTGTTTAAAGGAATGTGACGAAAGTTAATTTTGGAGGTTGTATTCATAGCAAATGTTCCTAATTAATGAGCGAAGATAGCTAACCCCGAGAGTTTTGTCGGTGAGTGACCTATCTCATGAAATGTTGACTGAAATTCTAAAACGTGTTTTCGATTAGAAGGGACTACCAAAACGCGAATGTAATACTAATTATCTAGCGGCATAATCGTATAGTATTTCGGACTCGACAGGATGTCGGCTTTTAAACACACTGTTTCTTAATCTCCTGTAAAAACTTACTCGGTAAGTAATGACTACTTATGTAGCATGCATTTTTCTCATTGATTTTCAATGGTCTTGCAAATTCAAATATATTTTATAAAAACCATAAAAAATATGCTTTCTTTTGGTCAATCAATAGAGAATCACGTCTCACTCATATTTTAAACTTAAGGCAAAAGAATAATTAGGCTTTTAAAGGTTTCTAATTAAGAGATTTTTTTAAGACCGCGCAATGTCCATTCACATAGCATCGTACTTGGACGTTTATGACGGCTTCTCGTGAAATGTACAACGTAGTCCGGATCCACTGCATAATTTCATAAACTCTATATGGTATCGCCTGAAACGCAAAGAGGAATATGTAACTCTCCTTATGCAGAAAGTATGCACCTTGTAAACTGAAATCGGTAAACGCTAATGCAATGGCAGATCTGGCCCAAAATTATTCGTGAATTGGAAAACTTTTTTTAAACCCGATTATACTCCTTCCATGAATATAAAATATAAAGAAGACGTAATTCTCTATTAAATGACTGAAAGAATGCGTATTTTGTTTATGGTTTCTATAAGATATATTTGAATTTGCAAGGCCATCGAAAATCAATGAGAAAAGTGAATGCTACATAAGTAGCTATTTCTTACTGAGTCGGTTTTTTACAGAAGATTAAGAAACAGTGTGCTTAAAAGCCGACATCCTGCCAAGTCCGAAATACTATACGATTATGCCGCATGATAATTAGTATTACAGCCGCGCCTTATTAATCCTTTCTAATCAAAAACACGTTTAAGAATTTCAGTAAACATTTGATGAGATAGGTCACTCACTGTACTAAGCCAACAGAGGGGATCAACGTTAGGCGTTGGCGCTCAGTAAAAACGACTCGTGGTCTTCTAGTCTTCAGGTGGGACTACGATAGTAATTAGTGTGTAGAACAAGCTGGTTTCTAGACGGACATCTTTGGGCCCACGTGTGCAAACGAGTTTCATTGAATAAAGGATATCTGATTAAAAAGAATGTCTTCGATTGTTTTTTGACTTTGTTTTATGTTGCGCAAAATATCAAGATACAGTGAGTGACCGATCGCATGAAGTGTTGGCCGAAATTCTTAAATGCGTTTTCAATTGGGAAGGATTACCTAAGTGGGGCTGTATTACTGATTACCATGCGGCATGATCCTTTATTATTTTTGACTACCGAGGAGGTTGAATTTCGAATGCGTTACTCGGAAAAAATGACTGCTTAAATAGTAGGCGTTTTTCGTGCTGATTTTTAATGGTCTTGTAAATCGAATATATTTTATAGAAGCCATGAACAAAAGCATGTTCCCTTTTACTCGTTTAGTAGAAAATCACGTTGTCTTTTCAGTTTAAACTAGAGGAAAGGATATATTTCGTCATTTGAAAGTTCCAAAATTCCCGAATAATGTTAAGCCTGATCAGCCGTTGCAGCAGCATTTAACGGATTCAGTCCATATGACGCATTAGTTTGTGTGAGGTAAATCATATATTCCCCTAGGCCTTTAAAATTATATTTTACAGAGTTAATGAAACTTTGCAATGAATGCGGGCTGTGCTGTTCATTGCATGAGGAGCATTGATTAACGGAGAAGAACGACGTTGTATAAAGAAACATTACACGGTTTGAAAAATCGCATAATTACAAACTTTTTAAAAACCGAAATGCATATTTCCTTCGAGCATAAGATGTAATGAGAACGTGATCTTTTACAAAACGCGTAAAAGAAAGCATATTTTTGTCCATGGTTTCTAAAAAGTATATTTGAATTTACAAGACCATCTAAAATTAGCGTGAAAATATACATGCTACTTTACTATTCACTTTTTCCGGGTGCTGTTCCTACATGAGGCCAAAAGGAAGTGCATTTAAAAGCTAACATCCTGGCTAATCAGAAATAATATAGGATTATGCCGCAAGATAATCAGTGGTACAGTCGCACTTAAGTAATCCTTCATTGTCGAAAACGCATTTCAGAATTTCGACCAACATAACATGAGCTCGGCCACTCACTGATTGTAGGTTATTGGTTGCATCCAAGTGTGAAAACGAGTATCATAGAATAAAGGACATTTAACTAAAATGAATATCTGTGACAGTTTCTTGACTTTGTAATATGTTACGCAAAATATGAATACAAAGGGATTTTCTGGTGAGACAGGCTACAGTTGGCAGAAATAGGGAACCAGTTCCGGTGACCTTGCACCAAATCCTAGAGAAATCGAGGTTGTCATTTTAGTTGAAGTTAGGGTTGTGTCAGTGCTAGAATAGGGGTTGGGATTAGGGAAGAGATTTGGACTACTTTAGACTTAGGAGTAATTTCAGGGTTAGGACAGGAAAGTAAGTTACCTTCCTGAAATTTTGCCCAAGGTCAGTTGCACAACCGGCAGGCGGCGTGGGTGAATTTTCAATACAGAGTCCTACCCGTTTCGTGCCTTTTAGGAAACAAGAACAGAGTTTATATAAGCACCAAAAATGTATAAATGCATTACATGAAATGTTGCCAGAAATACAGCAAAGCATTTTTAATCAGGAAATTTTGGTTAGATAGGGTTGTAATACTGATTATCTTGTACCATAATCAAAGGCTACTTTACTCAAGCCAGGTTGATGGTTTTGGGTCAACCTTCTGCAAATATTACAAGGTGTTAAAATTGACCACTTAATTATTATAAATTGCATCCATCGATTTTTGATGTTTTCAGGAATTCGAATGCATTTTACTGAAGACATTCACATAAATGCTCTCTCTTGCACCAGTTTGGTTGAGAGTTAAGCTTAATTTGAGGTTGGCAGCAAGGTTAGAGTTAGGGCTGAATTAGGCGCTGGATAAACGCACTAGTCCAAAAAATTCCGAAAAAGATTTGAAAATGCGTTTTTAGTTTGAAAAACGTTTTAGTGGGTTTATGATACCAGTCATCGTACAGCATAGTCCAAAAACCTCTTCGTCATGTCAGGATGCCAGTTTTAGAATAACCTCCTATCTCCTCGTCTGAAGACATAGTTACTTGCATGGTTTGGTTCATTCGCATTGCGAACTCAAATTAATTTTACAGAAAACACGCAGAAATAATATTACTTGTGCTCATATTGCGGCAACTAGCCTGTTTTTTAATATTATATCTAATAGGGCGTATATTTTCGGCATCAAAAAGATTTTAATTATAAGTTCTTTTTAAAGTGTGAAAAGCCCATTCAGGAAGCACCATCTTCGTCCATTCCCACAGCGAAATTCTATGAATCCGGTGCAACGTTGTTTAATTAGCGCAAATGAACGTTCAATTTTCCTTAGAGGGAAAATATACAACTTTTGGACTGAATGTACATGTACAGAAAGTGGGGTCAGAAGTTATTCGACAGTTTAAGAAACTTTAGACTCCTATGTCATTCCTTTTTAAGCGCTTATTTTGATGAAGACGTGAGTTTTGCACAATGCGTGCAATGAACAGCACTTTGAGCATGGTTTCTATGAAGTATATCCGCATTTATAAGGGCATCGTAAATCAATGCAAACCAGCGTAATTTTTGCAAGCGACCAAAAAAGAAGGGTATTTGAAAGTCGGTGCCCAGGTATAACTGAAATATCTGCAGATTGTACTGCCAATTAATTACTTTTCCAGCCCTACTTAAGTAATCCATTGTAGTCAGAAACAGACTTCAGAATTACAATTAATATTTCATGAAATAGATCATCCACTGTATTAATAAATATACTGAAGTTCATCTTCAAAGTTTGGTATCCCATCCCTGGAACCTCTGCGTAGTTGCCTAATGAAGCCTTGACAAAGCCGTTTACGTTCATTACGGAACATTGTCTACTTAAAGCGTTTGAGTAAGAAGGCTTACAATGATAAATTATTAATGAGGGGACAGGAGAACAGCGGATGGAAGCGGACGATACATAACATTCTCATGGTGGCCTGGCGAAAAGCTCCGCTTTCGACTGGCGGGGAGGCGCGGCAGATAAGAACCGAGGCTTCCTAGCTGGTCTAAGATTAATCGTGGCAGCTCTTAGCAAATCATTCTTCTCTACGGTTATCTTGTGGACCCTAAAACAAAAAGTTTTACTTTATAGTGGTAGGGGGCGCTCACCGATCGTTCATACGGAACTCACTCGTTCCGTTGTGCCTTAAGAGCTCTCTCTCGAGCCCAACCAGCAGCCGCACAGCGGCGCATGAGACATAGGCAGAATAACATTACCGACAAAGACAAGGGAGACTGGAATGGCCATTTCTGGCTTATTAGCCGTCGTCAGCCAGCCATACCCAAGCCCGAAGTGTGAAACACCCGAGCCTCGAACTCGCGACCTGTTGGTTTAGAAGTCAACACCTCTACTCACCGGGCCACGAGCCCGTTGCCTTGTCGGTTTTCGATCGGGAATATGCAGTGGTAGGGGGCGCTAACCGATCGTTCATACGGAACTCACTCGTTCCGTTGTGCCTTAAGAGTTTTACTTTATGCACAAGGACTCGTCATGCGCTCAAATCGCTGAGGCGACACGGCGGATATCATCGTTCACGAAAACAAAGAGTTGTGTGCTGCTTTCTTATAAGGCAGCTGAAATTTCATAAGTATCCTTTGCCTTTGACCGACAAAGTGCAGTGACTGACTATGTGTCTGGTAGATTTTGCGCAGTAATTTCAGACACAACTCGCATTTCTGATGTATAGTTGTGGAGTGTCATATGAGAACCGAGTTATTTCGTCCACCGGACATGCAAATATAATCTTTTTAATTTATATGAGGTCCGCCTAATCAATTCGAGAACCCTATCTTGTTGTAATAATGCGACTAAAAAATGCTGTGACTCGTGGCCATTTTTATGTTAAGCTGAATCGTACGTTGTAGGCTTACAACCATAGGTACTTAAACACAGAAGCAGTGATTAAATGGGTCACAGTAGGGTTTCCGAAGGAGCGTTTTAATTGGTCGACGAGACTTGAATCATGCATTCTTCTTCATTTCTACTTATCCGAAGCAGAGACGGCCCTACGCGTACGTTAAGGTAAGAAGCAGATACGCGCTAGGCGAACCTGTCGCTGTCAGGATGGATGTTTTATACAAGTTGGTGTTGCCTTAAGTATCCTGAGTAATTTACTTTTGCTTCTCGCATTCCGGATTCAGTAACTACCTCGTCCGCCGTATTAAATGAATCTTAGACTATCGTCTGATCTTTATAAAAAAGTGATCAATTGCATTTACATAGAGATAACATTTTAAGGCTCCAGGAATACGTTCAAACCAGTTGGATCGTCGCCTGTCCAGCAGGATAAGATGGAGAATTTTTCCGTATTTATCAACGATACTTCCAAGAAAATTATTTACAAGACATTTCCTCCACAGTTTAACAAGAGCAAAGATTTAAGTGCTCAAGTGAATGATGAATGGGAAAGCTATGGGCAATTTTTCGCGAACACCGGTCGATTCTGTAACTAAACGGCTGCGTGGTTAACGAAGTTAACTAGAAGCAGTTGAGAGCAAAATCGTGACTCTCGAGGTCTAAAAGGCAAGACATTTGCGCAAATATTTTGTTTCAACGGTCGACCTTTTTCAGGGCCAGCAGAGTCATTCATTAAACTAGATGTTTCCCACCGAGTCCATCACAGTCAGGCCACAACAAATTATTACAAATCTGTCAAAATAAATACTAGTCAATGCACGTTTTATATAAAATCAGTGGGTTTTGACGAAAATGCTAAAAGCAACATCGCTGACACAGAGTTCGGAACGCCGCCAAGTTCTAGCTGGTGGAAGCGTGAATAAGAGGTGTTGAGATAAAACCGATACTGAACCCTAAAATTGCCCTCATTGAAACGCAAACTACAAATATTGCCAGTCTTCCTTGATCGGCATCCTGCCAATCCGGCTGCATTTTGAGGGCTTTATCCAATTCTTTCCTGCTGAAAGCATGCAAAATTCACACTGCGCATGGTCTCACTGCATATTTACCACTTTATGCGTTCTTAGATGTTCTCCAGACTTGTATAACTGTTATGCGAACCCTCTGAACGTTGGTGTAAGAAGTTCGGCAAAATTGATTGAAGTTTCTATTGTGAGAGGAGGTATGCTGGTATGATGCGTTCCTACCGTACTTTGCAAACTTCTGGCAGTTCAGTCGTTTTAAAGATTTTGATATTTACGTGGATAGGCTTCGACGGCTGTAGTGCCATCTTGGTGCTTTTCGGTAACATTAACGCACTTTTCCACTGTCGCATAACTGCCGCAACCACCGTCGTGTGTTTTATACCATACACTGAAATGAACAAGTACAACCTAACAGCACATCACCGGGCCTCTCTTTTAGAATAATGTGGTGCTCTTGAGAAGCTAGTGCATAATATTAATTGGTCGCTCTGCGTCATCATATAAAGTAGGTGGGCTAGCTCATAAAATGTCAACCAAAATTCCAAAATGCGTTTTAGTTTCGAAAAGGCTATTTAGTTAGGGTCATAAAGCTGATCGTCATGAAGCATCCTTCTACAATAATTTAGTTACCCAAGGATGCCAGCTTTCGAACAAACTTCATTTCGGCAACATGCAGAAACTATACTCTGTAAAAAATGGCCGCTTAAGTAGCATGTATTTTTATCATGGGTTTTCGATGTTCTTAAAAAAGTCAATTATATTTCATAGGAAACATGCACAAAAATATCATTATTTTTGCCAGTTTGGTAGGGGATTGCGTCTTCTTCCAATTGTACGCTCGCAGAGAGGGCATAATTCGATTTTCAAAAGTTTTCCATTCACAATCTGTTTGGAACCTGACTCAGCGTTACACTTGTATTCAGGGTTTTCAAACCATTAGCCGTTTATTTTCAGCGTATATAAAACTATAAATTTCACAACGATATTAAAAGGAGACTATGTAGGGTTTATGAAATTTAGCAGCGGATTTGAGCCTGACTATAAACTTTACAAACAACCTTAGTAAATGCAGAGACACGATGTTTTATGAACGGGCATTTCACGGTATTAAACAATCTCACAATTAAAACTGTTTAAAACCTAATTATACCCTTTCTGCGAGCGTGAAATTGGTCAAAGACTTAGTATGCTACCGAATGGATAAATGAGTTATTATTTTTGTGCATGAAATGCAGTTGAATTTTCAGGGGCATTGAAAATCAATGAGAAAAATTCGTGCTAATTAAGGATTCATTTTTTAAAGAGTTTAGTTTTTATTTGCAGCCGGAAGGAAATTTATTCGAAATCCGGCGCGCTGTAGCAACTGAAATATTATACAGTTAGGCTGCATGATATTTATTTTTACAACCGTACTTAATTAATCCTTTCGAAACGGAAAAACTTTTGGACCTGAAAGGAGAGACCACACTGGAAAACGAAGTTGCTGATTGACTCTAAGACCTTATATCCTGATTTGATCAAGAAGGCTGCTCATAAACGTTTAAAACCTTGATATTGCCTGTGAAGCGCAACAGAAATTTGATAAATAGTCTTCGGTCAAAACAGCTTAAAACAAAATATGCATATTCTGATGAAGAATTTGAAAACACCCCTCTTTTAGGTGGTTCTTCCGACAGACGGTTCCATTCTCACTGAATCCCTCTGTTTTTAAAACAACGCATATCTACTTCGTCTCTAATCGAACACGAGAATTATGTTTTCCCAAACATGGCAACTAGTCGGAAACAGTTGCTTCATCTCTGTCAATGCTTAGAGTCTACCCATAACTGTCAGTATATCCTTCAAAGTTGCGTTCCTAACGTGATTCTCTGCCCAGGTTGTCTTAAACTTTATATAAGCCTCGCGATGCCTGTTCAAATGTTTAATTTCAGTTACACTGTCATTATAAAATTAGATGTTCTCAAATGCTGCCTTTTTAGTAGCGCGGAAAAGTGATCACAGAGTGCGCAACACGATAAATATTTTTTTTTGCAATATGAATGGGCAATTACCACCAAGACGAGCGAATGCAGGTATGCGTTTTTCTGCCTTCATGCAGCACTAAATTCAAATCATATTTTACACCATTTGAGGTGTTAATATTCTATTACTCGGGTGATAGTAAGGCTTTAAGCACTTTCTTCAATAGACTTATATGCTGGGGTTAGATTTAAGTCAATAATGAAGAAGAAATGGTGAATGAAAAAAGCGATCTAACGGTATACGGATGATTTGGCATTTTGAGATGCCGGTCTATTTTTCCGCAAATACTGGACCACTTCAGGTGCCTGCAGAGGAAAGTAGCATTTTAACCATATGCCACTGGCGTGAGGACACACGTTGTTTTGACCGAGCAAACAATGGAAGTATGCGCACTATTGCAGACTACCAGCTGCTTTTCTCCGAACAATAAATAAATGAATTCGAAGAAAGTTGAATACAATGGACGTGGTAGTTAAATGCGGGTTAATACCACAAGAATTTAAAAGTGCGTGACCAGAGGAGGTAATACTGCCGGGAAAATAGACTTGAATATATGACGGCCTTACGCGTAATTAGCCACTGTGTGTCAAAATAAACCGTATTGTTTAAATTCTATTCTCCTCACTCAGTCTATTCTGTGCCGTATTAGTTGCTTTTTTAGCATTTTCAATTCGTAATTTCTGTCTCAATGTAATAGCAGGATTTTCAGAAACGTCTGCACGACAAATTAGTATTCCTCGACAGTAGCTAAATTTCGCCTTCTGAAGGCCAGATGCAGTGGCAGTCGCTTTCAAGCAGCTGTCTTGGACTAATAGCGGGGTCGGCGCACCCTTACCCAATACGAGAATGCACAGCAGAATCTAAACAAGCAGACAGGCATAAAACCATGTGCTAATCCGTTAAATTACTTGTATTTTTGGCCATTAATTTGGCAGCGGTGTTTTTGTGCTCTCACCTTTCTTCGATTTCGGACAGAACTGAAACTCAGAAGACGAAGATGCGGTCACTGCAACAAGAAATTTTTTGGCCTGAAGTTTGGGATTCTCATTCGAATCCATCCTCAGAGAGACTCACAGAACCTGTTATGACCACAAGCGCCCAGTGCAAACCTATGTGTGAATACGATGCTATGCAAACTTGCGTTTCATGCACCTGCAAATCACGCATTTGACTGATAACATACATTGACTCGAATTTAAAGGAAGACGTTTTGCGCCAACAGTGTAAATACATCAACAGTACGAGTGGCTCGGGAGGCAGCACCTCAGTTTACTATAAAAAGCACATTCTCGTTTTTTCTATTTGCTCTGAAATTATTCTTTTCCCCTAACGGATCACAATTGATTTGTCAGAAATACTTCGGTGACATCTTGTGACTTTCCGTTGTATGCTGCAGTTCCGTTCGCGTTTGACGTAATTAACTAGGGGCCCTATCGATAACGACAATTTTGTAAACCCTGCAAGATGACTTCGCTGCAGGTAAATAATCACTGAAAGCGCATACGGAGTATCATCCTTCGCACAAGTACAACTCAAAAGGATGAATACATTCTTCATCTCACATTGCAGTTTCGGAGGCAACTGTCCAAGCGGATACGATGGGGCATTACATGAACTATGCATTGATTGTGCTGTAGTAGGCAGACCGCCCTGGGGCTTCAGTTGGGAGGCTGGTTCCGGACTTACGTCGACTCGCTCGGTAGAAGGAGATGGGGACGGGGCCGTTTTCACCTTTCCTGAACGGTTGGGCTTAGATCTTGCCATCAGACGACCAGACAACGACACAACGTACAGAAGTGTTTCGAACAGTCAAAAAGAATGTAACAGGAATGCTATATTGGAAAAGGGAGAGATACGAAAACGAGAGGACAAGGGAGGGGGTCAAGAACGTGGAAAGTCTCAGGGGGTAAAGGAGAGAAGAGGAAACACTTACTGGTCAGGGAAGTGGTCTCGGAGGTACGATATCCACGGGATTTTGGGCGTTCCCTTGCTCACGTTCGCTGTCCTCACCTAAAACACCAGAGGGAAGGCGCACTCAAACCACGGCACGAAACCTCCCGCCTCCTTTTTCCCGCTCGCCCGTTCTTCTCTCTCTTTTAAACAAACTTGCCTTTTCGGTTCTTACAGTGCTGCATTAAATGACGACACGAAAGCTCGACCGACGTGACCGATGATGTCCACCATGCGTTTTATAGCAGGTTTGAAGCAGGGACGGGGACTTGTGAATGATGGCAGATTTGCGAAGTATCT
>CACRXP010001306.1:3703-64661 GCA_902702965.1 Spirometra erinaceieuropaei
CATCATTTGGGTTTAGGACCACTTCCTTGTATTCGGCCACTTCTTCGAGTTGACAACGAAAACTAACTGGCGATGTCACGCTTGTAAACCACATGTGACAGACTATTGTAGGTTCTTTTAGTATACGAGCTGGCTGAAACATGGAAGGCCTTGCCTGTTTACGTCGTTATATGAGAAGAAGAGACGATTTCGGGAACCATAGGTTTAATAGCCTGACGTTTCAAAGGCAAACAAGCTTCCATCGGAGGTGGGTTCTGTACGGCGCCTCACAGTATTTATGGGTGCTGAGCATGCGGGAGTGTTGTCGTTCCTACTGCTATTCGTGCAGGATCTGCTGCTGGGGGAGAAGTTAATTGCTGTCGTGCTGGTCGGTCCCTTCCTCCGTCTCCTCGTCGGGTGGGCTGTGTCGGGATGGCAACGGTCAATGACCTCGTCTGCATGGCCCGCATTTGTTGTGCCTGACCCACGCTTCTCGTAATTGTCGCCCGTTTGCATCTGCCCATGTGCACATCGGTGGTTGCTGGCCGGTTGCTTGTGTCTCCCTTATCGGCCTGCTGACCCCCATCATCGGTGTTTGGACGCGAACTGTGTTCACTCGGGCTTGTGGTCCTGACTTCCTGCCTTTGATTCCGTTGATTGAACCGCACTCGTAGGGCCTAGTGAGCCGCTGGGAGAATCGTGCAGCGGTTGATGGAAGTTGGTACGATGTGCCAGGCTTCGAGCGTTTCCCTGGCTGTCTGGTCTGTACCTCGGCCTAGGATTTCGGTGTTCTGGAAGGCGAAAGTGTGTCCAGAGGCAGCACAATGTTCCGCCACCAATGAGAGTTGGTCCATCCTTTTCACTGCCCTTGCGTGTTCACTCATGCGGGGTTGTAGACGTTTTCCGGTCTCTCCAACGTAGTTCACCGCGCAAGAACTGCATTGGACACGGTAGACGACATTTGCCGTTTCGCCTCGTGACAGAGAGGCCTTGGGTCTCATGACGAGACGTCTTATTGCCGCTTCAGGTCTGTGGGCGACGCCGATCCTCAGTGGTTGTAAGAGACGAGCGACTGCTTCGGATACATTCTCGATATACGGTAGCGCCCGCCAAACTTTTGGTTGGTTTCTCGTTGGCCTTACAGCCTTCTTTGGTTGCCTGCTACCTTCGATGAAGCTGCGAGGGTAACAGATGGAGATGAACATCCGCCGAAGATAATGGAGTTCGGCTACTTTGTCGGCTGCCTCGCTGCAATGAGTTTCCGCTCTCTTGTAAATAGTCCGCACACAGCTACCTTTGTGGCACAACGGGCGGTTACTGTAGTAACTGAGGTCCTGACGTGTGTTGGTGGCCTTTCGGTATACCGTCGTTCTTAGGCTCCCGTTGGTTTTGCGGTGGACCAGGACGTATAGGAACGCTAGCTGGTTGTTGACTTCTGTCTGCCTTGTGAACTGGATGTCCGTAAAAACAGAGTTCAGGATCGTGTGAAATTTGGAGACCATCTCCCGCTTGAGGACGACGAAGGCGTCGTCCGCATACCGTGCCTAAAATATTGGTCTGTAGGTTGCGAACACCAGCGTCTCAAACTTTTGAAGGACCACCCCAGCAATGAAACCAGACAGCGGCGAACCCATTGGAGTCGTTATATATACATCTGGGAACTATTGCGAGATGAAGTTTGGTCAATGTACTACCCCGCACAAGCGATATGGACACAACTGCCCACTGACTTTATCTTGACCTCTTCTATTACGCATTTACTCTTGTAGAACATTTATACTGACGTTTGACAGCAATTAACACCGATTTACTTATTTATCATCGTGCTCGAACTTGCGACGACAATTGTCAAAAATGCCTTTTTTCGGAATGACAGTGAGAAACAAGTGTATGTAACATAGGTACATTAGATTTGCTAACTCATGAAATGTCAACCAAAAGTTCGAAATGCGTTCTCGTTTCGAAAAGATAAATTAAGTAGCGTTGTAAAACTAATCATGATGCAGCATAAATCTATAATGATCCAGTTACCTCAGGGTGTCGGCTTTCGAAAGAACTTATTTTCGGCTGCATGCAAGATCTATACTCTGCCAAAAATGACTACTTAAGTGGCATGCAATTTTCTCATTGACTTTCGATGCCCTTGAAAATTCAATTACATTTCATGGAAAACATGCATAAAAATATTCATTCTTTTACTTATACGGCAGAAAATCACGTCTTCTCCCGATTTCATACTCAAAAGAAGAGTATAATATGCTTTCAAAAAAAGTTTCTAATTATGCGATTTTTTAATACCGTTAAATGGCCGTTCATGAAACGTCATGTATCTGCATTTACGAATGTGGCTTGTAAAGTTAACAATATTGCTCAAATCCACTGCTTAATTTTATGAACCTCATATGGTCTCCTCTTAACACCGTAGAGAAATGCATGGTTTTCCGTACACGGAAAATATACAGCTTGTAGTTTGAAACCCTGAATGCAAGTGTAACAGCAGGTCGGGTTCAAAATTATTCGGGAATTAGAAAAGTTTTTTAAAACCGAATTATACTCTTCTTTTGAGTATGAAATTGGAAGAAGATGTGATTTTCTACCGTATAAGTAAAAGAATGAATATTTTTATGCATGTTTTCCATGAAATGTAATTGAATTTTCATGGGCATCGAAAGTCAATGAGAAAATTGCATGCCACTTAAGTAGTCATTTTTGGCAGAGTATAGATCTTGCATGCAGCCGAAAATAAGTTCTTTCGAAAGCCGACACCCTGAGGTAACTGGATCATTATAGATTTATGCTGCATCATGAGTAGTTTTACAACGCTACTTAATTTATCTTTTCGAAATGAGAACGCATTTCGAACTTTTGGTTGACATTTCATGAGTTAGCACATCTGCTGTAGATCGTTTTGGTACAGTGTGCATGCGATCCTTAAAAGGCATCCGATATAAGATTTGTACGGACTATTGCTACCACTAACATCAACGGAATATCTGCTAATGACTAAATAAACGGACGTTCCTCGATGAAGACATATTGCCCCTGAGGGCTAATAGTTTTGGATATCTGGATGTACAGAAAACATTGGCAATTTAACCAGCAATTTTGGAGTTATACGTCCATGCATCTGAGATGACCGCCCGTGAACAAGATGGAATAACAAAACTAGGCCATTTGAAATCGTTCTGAAGGAATATGGAATACATCAATTCTGTCAAGCATTGTTTACAACATGCCTACGTAACTGATCGCCCTCTTATTCCGTCGTCATTGAGCATTCCCCAAAATTCATCATATGCAGCGCAGCGATGTCTTGAAATTTAACCTGAATTTTCGGGATGCGGAATTTGGCAGAAAGCTGTGGAATACTAAATTAAATTTTTAGAGTGTTTGGATGATTGAAATTACAGGTTCGCAAGTTACCTGGGAGTGTCCGCATTGCTGACAAGGAGACACGATCGCTGGAGCGAGTGCTTTATTAGCCTGACGCTTCGGATCCTCACTCTAATCCATCATCAGAGATAGAGTCAGATAATGGAAAGTGCATTGCCGCGTGTCCGCGTTATGCAGTAAAGTAGCATTTATGCAAAGCTGTTGTTCTGAACGGCATATAAGCTTTGCGCACAAGAATCTAGATGCAACATTCCTGGCATCAATGGAGCATCATGTTTACCCTAATGTCTTTTCTCACCAACAAACTCGGCGATCATACCCTACAGCACACAGTTGCAATTATAAACGTAAAAAGAGGTCTGTCCAAACAAGAGGTTGCGCTACGCAGTTTATAACAATCTCCGTTTACCCAAATAACAACCCACAGTTACTCTGAACAAATAAAAATTTGGGCCGGATATTATTTCATAGCCGTACATTCAGTAGACAGGCCCCAGCCTAACCCCTAACCCCAACCCCTAGCACCTAACCTCTAACTCCAGCCCCTAACCTCTAACCCTAACAGGATCTCGTCGATATGCTTCAAATGCAATTTCGGCATGCTCTCAAAGAGATGCCCCAAATTAAATTTAATGGCATCGATTCAAGGTTCCTGATTTATGAACCTTTCTGCATTCAAATGTAAATACACCTGGCTAGATTGCAGGGGACGAATACCTGCCAGTCATATTATTAACTAATGTAATTTAACTTTGTCCGAACTATATCATTACCTATTTTCCAACCATCAGCATATTCCACTTCATCGGGCAAAAGACAATTCAAGAAAGAAAGAAGTTTCCGTCTAAAGGGACGTATTTAGTCTGTATCAGGATTCACTGAAAGACCCAAATTCCAGGAATTCTCTCCTCACTGATTCGCCTAGGGGGCGCCCTTCGTATTGATTAGACCACATAGGCCATAGCTTTGCACCTCACGTACATCCTTGGTTCGGAGAAAAACATTCACAAACAGAATATCAAGGGGTGCATCCTGCAGTTTACTGGATGTGATGTGAAAGGAATGCGTGAAGTAATTAGGATGTAGTAGATGTGGCAGTGTGTAGGCGCTTTTATTTTTTCAACAAGCTGTTCAGTAAATGAAGAGAGACGATCTTGGCGCGTTCTGGGAAAAAAACCCAGGTATTTCAAACACCTTTAAAGAAGTTTGTTTACAGATTCCGTTAGATAATGCAAAGTGACCTTATACGGTACTTCCATATGTAATCAGACCAGTTTAGTCGTGCTTCACACGGTCCCTTCAAAAATTATCCATTTTAATTCCCTGACCAAGCGTATTATTTGCAGGTTTTAGCAAGCATTTTTCAGACTTTCGTAAGTTACTCAAGATATTAAATCACCGGAATTTGACCAAAGAAGACTCAATTGATTGAACCAGCAGACTCGGCGTATTAGTAAGCACTTAACTCAGAAACACTGCATCCTAACTCCTATCTCTATGTAAAAGTTCATCTATCTAGGGCGTTGAAGACCACCCCTCGCCGAATGGGGTGCCAGTGGCCATGTTGCGTTAACTTTATGTTCAATGAAGTAGCTTTGTGTTGCCTCTGACCTGTCCCATTCTTCCACGTTGTTGATGCCAATCAAAAGTTGGGGCTGCTAGATGTGCCAATAAGAATAACGGCTCTACGCTGCCCGTTCACGCGTGCCACTTACAACCTAAGCCCAAGCTCGACCTCATGAACTGTTGGTCAAAATTCTAAAGTGCGTTTACTCTAAGGAAGGATTACTTAAGTGGAGTTGGCTATCATGTAGCATAATCCAATAGTGTTTTGGAATAGCCAGGATGTCGGTTTTTGAATGCCCTTCCTTTCGACCCCCAGGAGGAACCACACTTGGTAAAAAATGACTACCTATGTAGCATATACTTTGTACATTGATTTTCGATTGCCCTATTAATTGGAATATATTTAATAAAAACATTCACAAAAATATCACTACTTTTGCTTATTTGGTAGAAAATTACATTGTCTTCACATTTAATGCCCGAAGAAAGTGTATATTTCGGTTTCAAAAAGTTTCAAATTGAGATTTTCTAGGACCGTGCAGTGTCCATTCATACAGTATCGTACCTGTCCGTTTGCCAAGGCTCTTCAAGGATTGTGCAACATAGTCCGCATCCACTTCAAAATTTTATGGACTCTACATGGTATCGTCATAAAGACATAGAGGAATTTGTGATTGTCCTCTCTCAGCAGGCATGCACTTTATAGACTGAAATCGCTAAACGCTAATGCAACGGCTGAACAGGCCAACATTTCATGAGATCGGTTACTCACTGTAACTGGCTTCAATTAAGGACGATGGGTAGTGCATAAGCAGGGATATCCTCGAGACCGCATGAAATGGGAGCATCTGAATTCTGACACTCACTTCTGAATAGAAGTTAGTAATCCCAGCACTTTGCAGCCTGAGGTTTAACAACCGTTTCTCGCGGAAAATCACCGAAAAGTGGTCATAAAGTTGATTAAATAGTGGTTGAACCCGACATTAAATCGGAATTTTACACTGTGAGAGAGGAAATGAACAGTTTTTTAGGGCACGATCAGTATCCAGTTCGAAACTTGATCTCTCTAGGTATATTTATAGTGGTCTGTCATTTTCTTTGTCCAAGTGATACAGCAGTTCCGCAGTCGCAGAATGGCGACTTATGAGTGGACTAATTTATATTGAGGTAGCCTTGTACTGCATCAACTGCACTTCCCCACCTCATCTGCCTGACTCTGATGGCAAGACAGTGTTAAGACTATCGGGGCCGGCCTTGGGCACATTGGCCGACAAATCGGAGGCCCGTCCACCATTTGCCAGCAGATCTGGAAATTAAATTTCCCCCCTATGATTAAATCTGTCCCCTTTCCTCGTATAAAGAGCGACAGAGAACGCAGTTTACGCTACCGCAGTGATAAGGGCAGGGAGGTTGAATAAGGTTCTCTTAACCCTGGGAAGAGGGTAACAAAGGGTAGGAGAAAACTGACATGCTACTCCTAGATAACTGTGCCGACGCCAGTCAACACGGAGTATGATCTAGTTGATAAGAATCGTCTCCGTCTGTTGTGAGACGTGACAACGGATAGGGCCGCATATCGGAGGAAACGCCTTCCCTGTGTTTGTTTCCGATTTCGCAGAAATATATTACGGATTTTTCTATACTTATAGATGATAGTATTATATATGTAGCTGTCTATGTCGTCGAACTAGTAGTTTATGAAATTATCTTTGAAGAAAATCTTCGCAGTAGATTGCCTTTCCTTAATGTCGGCAAAATCCCCTACCGCATCTTCAAGACCGCAGCCAAGACCCCTGTACACACGTTAACTATCTAGATAGGATGTGTCTTTGGCGCGCGTTAGCAGAGAAGAACTGAGGGATTTAAACTTTAAACACGTAAACACCATTAACTCACTACTACAATGCAGGTAAAACTGTAAATCCCACGATACATACAGTCGAGCGTATCCTTACGCTTTGTGGTCAGTAGTGCCCATCCAGAATCGTCGGAAGACTTTTGAGGACGTACGTCGAACATACAGTCCATACCTGCAGATACTGAGTGTAGTAATATTGAAACATGCTTGAAAGGAATCACAGATGAACTATCGAATTAGTCTGAAGTCAAGGAAAACTGCCATACTCAACCCGCATATGCTGCCTTTGTATTTATTCTGAGGAATTTCTGCATAGCTCTAGGACTAAACACCCATGGTGTTTTTTCATGCATTGTCGAATTTCCTACCTCATTAATCACATGTGACTACTTGAAATTTTGATTTGCTGCTGCAATATATTAATTATGGCTTGCTATTTAGCACTAAATAGTGAATCAAACTTTTATTGCAATAAATTAGGATTTTTATTTTATAAAAGTATTTTAAGTACTTGCTGCCATCTCGTACAAAACAGCCCTCGGGACAAAAACACAAAGATAAATATCCTTAGCTCCTACCTCTGGTCCGCAGAGTGGTGCATGCCTACTCAATTCATGCACTACACACTAGGCGTGTATTGGATAGCGCACTCACATGCCTCTCGTCCTCGAGGAATGCTGGATGCCAGAAGATACGCTTTTCTAGACTGAGTTTCCTGCAATTTTAATGCCTCAGTCTATAGATACGGCTAATTAAGGCCTTAATGGACATACAACAGGTGGATAATCTTAAGAAATGTTAACCGAAGTTCAGAATTTCTTTCAATACGAAAAACCTTCCCCAGTAAGGTCGAAGTATTAATTATCCTGCAGCATTATCCTAAGATATTTAAGTCATGCCGGGATGTCAGTTATTGAACGAGCATTTTTTCTGCCTCCCTCTAAAACCACATCACGTAAAGAATGAGCACTTAAGTAATATGGATTTCCCATTAAATTCTGACACTCTTACAAATTTAAAAACATTATACGCAAAAAATGCCTGGAAGTATTCCTTCCTGTATTCATTTCGTAGTAAATTACGTCTACTCTAAACTTCTTTCTTGAATAGATTATCTTTTTGGCTTTAAAAAAGTTTCTAATTATAATATTTTTTAAGACCTTGAAATTTCGATTAACGCAGCATCGCATCAGTATGCTACCTGGTGTATCTCCATTACGTTGTCGGCTGATTAATATTTCGATCATACTAAACTATTCTTTTCGAAGCAATAGCACATTTCAGAACTTGTGTTAACACTTCATTAATTATCTGATCAAAAGCATGCTGTGACAGCAAGCAAACCATGTTTTTGGCTGAGTCATGCATATTCTTATATCTGAGGATGGACGCCTGGTCATAGTGACAGCTTCAATGCTCATAGATTCTGCCAGTAATTTCGATTTGTCCCGTACCGACAAGTACTTCGAAGACCGGCTCCATTCTTTCCTTCAAACAAGATGGACTGAATACTGGGTAGGTCAAAAGTAAAATCAACCGGTTCCTTTATTTCCAAATTACTGAGATCGAGGGCAGAAGGCGCAGTCTGCTTGCAAAATTGATTCAGGAGTCGTCTTAAATAAATTAGCTTCAGTTATAGGAACATAATTGGAGCTAACTGTTTGAGATAGGCCCTCAAAAGCCATATCCGTCTGAGTTCTGTAAATAGTCAAATTCAGGTAACCTCCTGTTAATTTGCAGTCTGTCTGTTAGATTTATCCTTCTCGTTGCACCAATTTGACTATAATAGAACCGAAAGAAATAATTCGGAACCTGGGTTACGATCTCAAACTTACTCTCATAGATTTAAGTGCCAGACATGCTTTTGTTCAGAAATCCAATAGTAAAACCAAAGCTTTCAACTTCACTACCGTCTGATATCATTAATTTAATTGCTCGGTTCTCAGAGAACACTATTAATTAAGACAAATGCACTGAGATAAATGATAAAAAGTACAACAGGACTGACGTAGGAGATTGCCCAAGACAAAGATTCGTAAACTGGCATATTGCCAGTTGATGGTAAAGTTATTAATAATAATGTGTTGATAAGTGGACTCCTCATAAGTGATATTCGATGAAAAATAAACATAATATTCACAACTTTTGATGACTTGATTAATAAAGTCCTCCTGATGCGGATGGTGTCGTTATTATCAGCTCCCTATATGAGCAACTGAGACCATCGCGTTTAGATAACGCCTTAGATAAAGGATTCTAGACGCCTTCTGATTTCGTCCTGCCCGTTGTGGACATCATGCCGAAGAAGACGTAGTAGTAGCCTAATGGCGAAGAAACATGCGTGATGTAAGCTTGAATTTTGCATTCATACAGACGTGCGCTCATGGAACTGGGAATAATAAATTTAATATATTTGCATAAGTGAGGTCTGAGTATTTTATAGATAACGTTTCCTTAAGTTCTGAGCCTGTCTTTATTTTTCTGCACATATCTACTACATCATGTATGTTATGAGCTTGAGCGGCTTCTGAGTCATCTACATACATAGAAGTGCTTTCGCCTGTGTCAATGTGAGCGACAATATTCTCTTATTGCATCCGTGGTACGTGCATCTAAATATCGTTAGTTCTTTTCTACTAACGTAAATACTAACCGAAATAATTTGTCTAGCGAGTAAAAGATTCTGCTAAACGATCCTTTGTCAGAAAAAAACGATCACTCGCTTTGTTTATTTGGTGCAACATACACAACTTCTGAGCACGAAGTCTTCGATATTTATCTTCCACGGTGATGAGATTCCTGGCCTTCGGCTTCTCTACCTGGTCTCATCTCGAGGGACAGCGCTACTGCTAATGCCTCCACCACGTTTAAGTTCCTAGACAATATCCAATGGGTGGGAATGGAGCATACATCGTCTCGTCTAGTAGCCAGCCCTGGTGCACGGTAAATTTTATAAGACCTGGGACACGGACATCTTACCCACTCTAGATTTGCCCCTGGCATGAAACCCCAGTTGCTGCGTTGTGAATGTCTTGGATGTGCGTACTGAGTGATATGCGACCGGCAATGTAGAGGTAGGTGTTATGAGGCAGAAGAGTCTTTTGGGCAATCATAAACGTTGCGAATTATAACGCAGTTAAGAGATAACGCACCACAAGATGATGTTACAGACATTTTTGTTTGTATATGGCGAGTACCTAATTAGCTGGGACGTCCTCGGTCAATCGTTCTTTAGACCTGCCGTTCTGGAATCTTCACACAGGTAATTTCTTTCATAAAGCGGGGCCAATCTCCAGGAAGTCCATTCTTTGCCCTCTTCCAGCCCTCCCCAGCCAATAAACGAGTGTATGTTCAATTTTTGATGGCAAGGGAGCCTCCTATGAAAATTCTCTATGAAAGATAGAGTCTCTCAAACGTTTCCTTAAGATACCTATACATAGCTGTATGAGTGCTTGAATTATTTTTTGGACATTACACCCCAAATTCTTTGCAATGCCATCACAGTGAAACAGCTAGCGAATTTACACTTCAATTTCATGCAATTAGAGGTCACATTCTAATTTAGGGTGCAATCCGATCAGAACTAAAAGGTGAAATTCACATACTAAGTCTACGGTTATTGCAATAATCCAGATTAAGTTGCACTGAAAGACGTAGGGCATCTTGTGCATGCCCCGCCAGAAAGTGGCCCCGTCATTAGGTGGGACTAGACGATGATGGGAAGGCCAGGTTCACGTTGACTAAGACAAAATATTTCAGGTGCCATTTTATTAACCCATTGGTTTATATTTCCACTTAAAGGACGTCCTGAATCGTAAATAATGCTATTTTAGGACGAAAACGCGTAAAGAAGACACCTAGTGGTCACAGAACACACATTTAAACTAAGTGAATAAAAGTCTGTTTAAGTGAGTTGTTGAAAAGCATTAATCTACTGCTAAGTTTGCAAGTCTGGGAAACCCTTAAAGCGGGCTCTCAGTCGGCGCATCAAAAGTCCCTCGAAAAAATCCTGCTCCTGGAAGAAAAGAAAGCATTTCGTATGAAATAATGTCATTTAGTGGCCAGAGACCTTAGTCTGGCGATCTTCCGAGTAGGAAATTTTAGATCGTTCAGAGTAACTGTGAGTTATTATTTGGGTAATCGAGGGTTTTTACAAACTGCGTACTGTCGTCTCCTGTTTGGACAGACCTCTCTTTACGTCTTTAATTGCAACTGTGTGCTGTAGGGTATGACCGCCCAGTTTATTCAGTCAGTCAGTCAGTGTATTTGAGGGAAATAGGCTTACGCCTTCGAACTCCCTATTTGTACATAAAAAAATCGATAAACATGCAAAAATGGGAAGAAATTACAGCATTAAGTGAATGCATACATTGATTCACATATGTCACTGGTCACATGGCTAAAACGTCACATAGTCCGCTTGTTGCTGCAGCATATATCTGTCAAGGCGACATTTAAATGTCTCCACAGATTGAGACATAACAACCGTCTCGGGCAGGTTATTCCACGGTTCCACGACACGGTTGGAGAAGAAATATTTTCTCACATTCAGTCTACCCTGTGGCACACGTAGCTTGAACGGATGTCCCCGGAGGTGAGTTGTAGTGGCGAGTTGGAAAAAGTCATCGCGCCGAAGGGCACAATTCAAGCCGCGAACGATACGGAAAGTTTGTATCATGTCTCCGCGCAACTGCCTACAACTCAGAGCCCAACTGAACACGACGGAATTATTCTGCGCTCCAACTTGGACAATTTCGACTTGGTTACCATTCCACAGTTACAGTCTCTGTCATTGATACTGGAACCGTACGTACAGAATTACTTTGTGCATTTTTGGAATATTTTTTCACGCATCGAAATTCGCCAGGAACCTGGATTAAGTGCAATTTGTTTATCAGCACGGTTCAGTTGACAGCGCAACGGGCTACGCAACCGATTCGCGGATATACAGCCTAGAAAACCAATCGCTCAAAACCTTTCAAGGTCTGCAGTTATTCAAGTCCCACGAGATCTGGAAAGGGCTAAGTCGCTTCTGATTAAATTCAAAACAATTTATCGGATTTTAAGTATTTTTTCGCTTATTGAGTTTTGAATACTCACTTTAATTCATCATATATAAGCCGACGTATTCGTTATAACATCGAAAACGAAATTATACATATTATATCACGTCGAAGTTTATGGATTCTCAACAAGCTAACTGTAGTAGTACGGCCAGCGACGGCACCTCTTTGGAAGATAAGTCCGGTGAGTTGTCCTTCGCATCCAGAACCTGTGCTCGCTCTACCTTCGCCTCCAGCCAACGACCAGCAAAGCGTGCAAAAAGCGTAAATACCGCAAAAAGTATGAGGTATGAAGACGAGCCTTGTGGTGGGTGCGCAGATATTCAAATCAAAGTAGAACAGCTGGAAAAGGAGCTTGCTGATTTAAGGACGCTCGTGAAACAGACCGTAGTCGACCAGAACGTGTCCAGTGTTAGAATCCCAAAAACGAAGAGCAAAACGCAAAAAACGCGAAAAAATATCTCCTCGGCGGAATCTTCAAACACGAGTAGCAACTCAACAGCCAAAACCGCAGACGCCGGTAACAGCAGGACAATGAAAATGAAGCCGCCGATAAAGGGAGACTTGATTCCCACGCACGATGTCTTAAGCGATGTCGCAAAAAAATTACCTGTCGCGGAAGCCATCTCACCTAAGCCTCTTGCTGTAAGTGACGGGATTTCTGTTCTACCTGGAGACGATATACCTGGGTCATCCAGTCTACTGTTGCCCTCTTGTTCTGGCAACCACCCTGAGCGCACTACAGAGCACGTAGCTGAATGCGAAGACATAAACCCGTGGGTAGAGGGGAGAGGGAAACGCCATGACAGGATTCTGAAGTCCCAGCCAGCCCTGATGGGTTGCTCGGGACAGTCGGTAAACAGTAACAGTGTGCGTCCAAGCGATGACTCCGTAAATCGTCCTCTCCGACATGCAGCGCATTCACTGGAAAGGCAGAGTAAGGAGGACCATGCTCGCCAGCAGTGTCTGGTTATTCAGGGTTTGTCAGAATCGAATGCAGTCAGACCTGAAGACCGTGTCTCAGAGGACCTTGCTTCTTTTCATGGTCTTCTAAATCATTTACTGCCGGCAGACATGGAAATAAAGGTTCTGAAAGCATTCCGGATAGGAAAAAGGAGTGAAGACAGGACAGTAGCACAACCACCTTGCCCTCTCAAAATTATGCTGGAGAACAAAGAGCAAATCAAGTTTATCCTCTCTAAAAAAACCTATCTCAGAAACACACACAAACAGGTTTTTTTTCAACCGGACTATTCACCAGCGGAACGGTTGAAACGCCGGGAACTTGTCTTGGAGGTATTTCGGAAATATATGCCGTTTCAGTGGAACCAGCCTGTAATACTACGAACGACGACAGTTACTCAGCTAAAACAGACAGCTTAGTTGAACCACCTGATCAAGGCGCCAACACAAGTGAGCCCGTAGCGTCCAGTGATCTGACTGAAACAAGGCATGTAAATGGAACCAATCAGGTAACGGAAGAGCCTAGAAAACACGACGTCCGCGATAACGAAGTAATGCTCACAGCAGTAACAAATGCAACGGGAAATTCGGCTGGTGCTAAACTGAGGTGCTTGTACACGAATGCCCAAAGCCTCATATCGAAACTAGACGAACTAAAACTTTGCCTTGTTGAGCTGTCTCCAGATGTTTTAGCAGTAACTGAGACCTGGCTGTCCGGGAATATTAGCGATAACGAAGTAGCCTTGCCTGGATACCAAATTTATCGGAGGGACAGGGAACATCGTCAGGGTGGTGGTATCGTTGTGTATGTGAATGACGGTCTGGCAGTGTCGGATAACACAGCCAAGTTTGCGTGCAGTACGGAAGCTATCTGGTTGACCATCAAGGCTACCGGTTCCCCGTGTCTCGATGTCCTCACTGTCTACCGACCACCTAGGACAGACCGAATCGCCGACACTCAACTATTGGAGCAGTTGGAGAAATTTTCCAGTCGACCTAACATCATGATTATGGGCGACTTCAACGCACCAGTAACAAACTGGAATACCCTCCAAGCGTCAGGTCCAAAATCGGCATTCGATTACCGCCTGTTGAGCAAAACATTAAATGCGTGCCTCACACAACATGTAATGTTCCCAGCGAGAACACGTGAAGGACAAAGGGCAAACTGCCTGGATCTGGTCTTTACGAAAACACCAGACAGCATAGACGAGATCGCCTCCATGCCGCCTCTTGGCCGAAGTGACCACGTAGTGCTTGTGTGGGATTATTCGTTATTCTCCATTTCACATACTCCAGACCACAAAAGGCGTAATGTTTGGTGGGGCGACTTCAATCAGATGAGGGCAGACTTATCCAGTCTTGACTGGGGCTCATTGTTTACGGGAAGTGCCAACGATGACTGGGAGCTGTTCAAGAATGTCTTTCTGCAGCTCATCAACAACTACTGCCCACTGACTAGCGTAAGACTGAACAAACGCCCTGGGTGGCTAAATAGCAACCTCAAGAAGGAAATCAACAGGAAGCACAAGTTGTGGAGAAAATACTGCGTCACTAGACAAGCTGAATGCTTCAACACCTACAAGACACAGAGGAACAAACTGAGGAACCTGACCATGAAAACGCAACGGGAATCCGAGAAGAACTTGCTACAAAAAGCAACGCAGAACCCAAAATTGCTCTACAGCTACCTCCGACGAACTACAAGGAACAGGCATCAAATCCCCTTGATAAAGACTACTGATGGCGTTGAGATCGCTGATAGTAGGGATAAAGCTGCGTATTTTTCACGGTTCTTCCAATCAGTCTACACAAACGAGGCAAGGTTCCTTCCTCCCTCCACAGAAGAACTGCCGACTCCAAGCGTCAGTGATATACTCTTCTCAGAAGGCTTTGTCCGAAGAGAATTAGAGGCATTGAACGAATCGAAGTCGCCAGGACCAGACGAGATTCCACCCAAATTTCTGAAGGAACTTGCCAGTGAGCTCGCTGCGCCTTTGTCGATGCTCTTTCAAACGTCATTTGACACTGGAACACTTCCTGTCGATTGAAGGCTGGCGCATATTACTCCGCTACACAAAGGAGGTAACAGGGCAGCGACGACAAATTACCGGCCCATAAGCTTGACATGCATTCTCTGCAAAGTTATGGAAAGGATCATAAAGACTGAACTGATGCAATTCCTGGAAGTTCACGGCCTGCTATCGAAATGCCAACATGGGTTCCGAAAAGGAAGATCCTGCACGACAAACTTGCTGCAATCTCTCCAGAGCTGGACCCGAGCTCTCGACGACAGGCACGCGGTCCACATAGCCTTCATCGACTTCCAGAAGGCTTTCGACACTGTGCCACACCAAAGTCTCTTACATAAGCTGAAAAAAATAGGGATCGGAAGCAACTTCCTTAAATGGATCGAAAACTTCCTTGTGGGTCGACACCAGGTTTTGTGCGTCGATCGGGGAAAATCAGACCCGGCTATAGTCGATAGTGGTGTCCCCCAGGGTTCAGTACTGGGACCCATTTTGTTCCTTGTCTACGTGGACGATGCCGCAAGAGATTTAGACTGTGAAGTAGCAATGCTTGCGGATGACATTAAGATATGGAGTGTAATTCGGGGTCCTGCCGATGAAGACAGACTGCAGATGAACCTGAATCGGTTGGAGGAGTGGTCAAACCGTTGGCTCCTGCGGTTCAACGTTGCCAAATGTAGCATACTTCGCCTAGGCAACACTGCCAGATCCGCCAGCACAAGAGGCTACTTTCTGGGCGGTGCAGCCCTACAAGAGGTCGAAGTCCAAAGGGACCTCGGTGTGCTTACGACGAGTTCCCTAAAGCCATCCGCCCACTGTTCGAGAGGGCAAAAACCGCAATGTCCGTACTGTACGCCATCAAGCGTGCGTTTATGGACTTTGACGAAGAAGCTTTCTCTAAGACATTCGGAACATTCGTCCGGCCGCATTTAGAGTACGGCATACAAGCTTGGAGGCCGTGGGCTGTTGTGGATCAAAACTGCCTCGAAAGAGTCCAGAGGAGAGCCACGAAGATGGTCAGGGGTCAAAGCTCCTTTCCATATGCGACCCGCCTAGTAAATCTGAACCTCTTTCCTTTGAGTTACAGGCAACTTCGCGGAGATCTTTTGCAAGCCTTCCGCATTGTAAAGGGGTTGGATTGCAGTCTGGCCTTCGAGGACTTTTTTGAATTTGCTGCCACGACCAACCTCCGAGTTCACCCGTTAAAACTGCGCATTCAGCAGGCACGGCTGGATGTGCGGAAGTTCTCCTTCTCGGTTCGGGTGGTCAAACCATGGAATGAGCTTCCCGCAGATGTTGTGATGTCACCATCTATACAAAGTTTTAAGAAGAATCTGGACATATTTATGTTCCGAAATGACCAAGAGCGATGAGAAGTCGAGCTCACCCCTGTAACTCCTTCTCATTTTATCCCACCATTATGGGCGTGTTCGAACTATTTTAGCCCAGAACATCTATCTGTACACCACACATTTTTTACGTTGCAAATAGGGTACTCAAAAGGCTTACGCCTATTTCCCTCAATAAACTGAACTGAACTGAAAAGATTAAGGTTATTTAAGCGGATCTCGTATGGCAGTGCACTTTGACCTCTTATTAATTTTCTTGCTCGCCTCTGCACCCTTTCGAGCAGATCGTAATCCTGATGCGTTCACGGTCTCCAGGCCTGAATTGCATATTCGAGATGGGGCCTTATAAACGTGCGGAAGACTTTGGTGAAGCAGTCTTCATCGAAAACTACGAATGTCCGCTTGATGGCATATAGCATTGGGGTTGCGGCCTTGGCCGCCTTACAGGATTGTGTAGAAGGCTTTAGGCTGTCTGCAACCCAAACTCCGAGATCTTTCTGAGTTTCTGTTTCTTGGAGTAGCATTCCGTTCAGATGGTATTGCCGCGTACTATAGGTCTGATTTCCGAGGCGCAGAATGGTGCATTTGCTCAAATTGAAGGACAAGAGCCATCTGCGGGACCACTCGTCCAATCGACAAAGATTTCCTTGGAAGTTGGTCTCATCGGCAGCATTCTGGATGACTTTCCAGATTTTTATGTCGTCCGCAAACATGGCACAATCACAGTCCAACCCATCTACACAATCCCAGATGAACAAGAGAAAGAGGGCTGGTCCGAGCACCGAGCCTTGTGGGACCCCACTCTCTATGAATGTGCACCCTGATTGCTGTTGTTCTACGCAGACAATTTGGGAGCGGCCGACAAGGAAATTTTCGATCCATTTGAGAAGTTTGCCACCGATGCCCATAATTCTCAACTTGTGTAGGAGACGCTGGTGCGGAACACTGTCAAACGCCTTCCGGAAATCAATATAGGAAACATGCACGGTGTGTTTTGCGTCCAGTGCTCGTGTCCAACTTTGCATTGTGTATAGCAAGTTCGTAACACATGATCTTCCCCTACGGAAACCATATTGTGCATTGGACAAGAGGCTGTGGGTTTCCAAGTAAGCCATCAACTCCTTTTTGATGGCTTTCTCCATCACTTTGCAGCAGATTGATGTCAGACTGACGGGTCTGTAGTTCGTTGCAAGAGCACGACTACCGCTTTTGTAAAGGGGTGTAATGTGGGCCGTCTTCCAGTCTGTGGGAAGAATTCCAACATCAAACGATTTCTGGCACAGAAAGGATAGTGGCTTGGCCAGCTGCTGGGCAAGCTCAAAGAGCAGGTTTGCTGGGATCTCGTCCAGACCGGAAGATTTACATTCCTTCAAGCTTTTCAGTTCTTCCAAAATCGCTTCTTCTCGAAACACAATATTTTCGATAGCGGGATCTCTCATGTTCTCAGAATTAGATGGGGTAAAGTCTGCTTCTCTTGTGAAAACGGATCGGAAAAATTGAGAAAAGTGCTCAGCCTCATTTGTACTGTCCGATATATCCAAGCCGTCATCACCCCTCATAACAGGAATGAGATTCCTGTTACGTGTGCTTTTCCGCAAATAGCTGTAGAGCAATTTCGGATTTTTAACGGCTCGGTGGAGCAAATTACTGTCAAAATCCCGTCGCCTCCTGAAAATCAGACTTTTCACCTTATTTCTTTGAACTATGTATTCTGTAAACGCTGCATTGTTGTTGTTCTCACGAAATTTCTTCCATAACCTTCCTTTCTTGTTGATCTCCCTTTTGAGTTCTCGTGTTAGCCACTGAGGGCGGTTGGATGTCCTAGGCTTTGATAAGGGACAGTGGTTCTTCATTAGATGCAGTAAACGATCCTTGAATAAATTCCAGTCCTCGTTAACGTTTCCGGAGAAGAGAACATCCCATTGTCCAATAAAGATGACAAGACCATGTATGCGACCGCCGTGGGTCAATCCGACGGCAAAAAAGACCATGAAGAAGAAACAGAGACTCTGGAAAAAGTATTTGCAACTTCGAGATCCAAGGTCACTCGCCGAATATAAAGATCAGCGCAATAAATGCCGCAAAGAAATACGGGTTGCTAGAACTTCTTTCGAGCGTCGACTGATAGCAGAATCCATTACATGTCCCAAGAAGTTTTACGGGTACATCCGCAGTAGGAGGAAACATAGGGACGAAATTGCGTGTCTAAAGGATAGCCTCGGAAACTGATTAGTTGAAGGGTCACAGAAAGTGCGATTACTGTCTCATTTTTTCAATCGGTTTTTACGGAGGAGTCCCTAGAAGACAATCAGCAGTTTGAAATGGACCGAGACAGCCGGGAGCTTCAAATGCGCCAAAATATTGCCGTCATTGAAACCGTCGCCTTTTCCGTGGAAGAAGTCAGACGCGTCCTCAGTCAAATAAAACCTGATAAGTCTCCTGGACCCGACGGAATTCCCGGGGTGATACTTAAGGAGCTATCAAGGGAGCTGTCAAAGCCTCTTTCGACTCTCTTTGAGCTGTCAATGAGAACAGGAAGGCTGCCCTCACAGTGGAAGACAGCTAACCTCGTTCCATTGCATAAGGGAGGTAGCAGGATGACAGCAAGCAGCTTTTGACCTGTTAGCTTAACTTGCCTCCCTTGCAAAACGATGGAAGCTATAGTAAAGAGCGCTATACAGCAGTTTTGTGAAGAAAATAACACCTTGCAGGATTTTCAACATGGCTTCCGAAGAGGACGCTCCTGCCTCTCAAATCTGCTAGCTTGTCTGGAAATCTGGACCAGGGCTCTAGAAGAGGGTTTTGAGGTCGATGTCGTGTAGATCGATTTCCGCAAAGCTTTTGACACTGTCCCACACCAACGTCTTCTTCACAAATTGAGCGACATCGGCATCCGGGGAGATCTTCTGAACTGGATTAGGGCGTTTCTGGTTGGTCGGAAACAACGTGTCTGTATCGCAGATGATATGTCAGAAGGGGTGAATGTGACCAGTGGTGTGCCGCAAGGCTCAGTTCTGGGACCATTGCTCTTCATCCTTTACGTTAACGACAGCCTTCAGGAACTCGACTGCGGCAAAATAATGTTTGCAGGCGACGTTAAGCTCTGGCAAGTCATTAAGGGTCCGAATGATCAGAGATCCCTTCAAGATAATCTGCACCGACTGCAAGCGTGGTCGAAGAAATGGCTTCTAGATTTCAATGTGGAGAAGTGTGCCGTCCTTCATCTGCGTCCAACCAACTCTCATTCAAATGAGAGTCTGAGGACTTATCACCTGAAAGATATAAGGCTCCCCGCAGAATCTCCACAGAAGGATCTCGGGGTTTGGATACAGAACAACCTGAAACCAACACTGCACTGTCACAAGGCTGCAAAAAACGCCATGTGAGTGCTGCTTGCAATAAAAAGGGCTTTCGTAAATTTTGACCAAGACCTTTTGGGGAGAGTTTACGGCACATTTGTTCGGCCCCACTTAGAATATGGCATACAAGCATGGCGGCCATGGCTGGTAAAGGACCAAGAATGCCTCGAACGGGTACAACGGCGTGCAACAAAGCTAGTAAACGGTCTAAAAAACCATTGCTACACAGAAAGACTGAATTGCCTTAATTTATTCCCTCTGTGTTACAGGCAGCAAAGAGGTGATCTTATCCTCGTCTACAAGATAATACATGGCCTTGAGTATGGACTTAAATTTGAGGACATGTTTCAGTGGCATCTTTTACCCAATCTTCGTGGTCACTCGATGAAGTTACGGACAACAATGTCCAGGCTGAATCTTCGTTCTGAGTTTTTCACGCAGAGGGTAGTGGAGAAATGGAACGATCTCCCTCAGTCAGTCGTGGAGGCTACATCCCTGCAACTCTTTAAGAAACGCTTGGATGATTATTTGTGTCCCTTGTTTTCCCTCGACGGTCTGAATCTGAACTAATACCCCTGGTCCCCACAAATATTTCCTCTGAGACAATGCTACTCAAATGAACCAAGTACTGTTTTTATAGTGAATATTTTTTGTTTGTGTACAGTCATTTCTAACGAGCTGAATGTAATCAATAGGGTTTTCAAAGGCATTGCCTATTATCCTTACCAAATAAACTGAAATAAACTGAATCCCTGTCTAATTGTGATGCCTCAGCTCTCATTTGGCGAAAGTCCCTTTCCATATATTTGGCCTCGTATTGTCTTTTGTACACGGTTCAGAATACAGCAAGTACTCCCATAAAAGCACTGCATGATCACTTCGACAGAGCGGGGGTAGGTAGCACACCTCGTCCATACTGTCAGGATCTTTGGTAAAAACGAGGTCCAGACAACTGGCCTGTTGCCCTCCACGAGCTCTAGTTGGGAACAGGACATGTTGCGTGAGTAGAACTTCTAGGGTTGTCTTTAGTAGATGGTAATCGAAGGTATTCATCGAGCACTTCGCATGCATATCGCTCCATTGAATGCAGGGTGCATTAAAATCCCCCATGAGAACAACGTCTGGTCGGCTGGCGATCTCTTTTATGCTTTTCAGTAGACAAGTATCTGGGTCGGCATCCGCCTGCGGGGGCCGATAGATAGTTACGACTTCGAGGGACTGAGATCCCCGTGCCTTTATAGTCAGCCAAATTGCCTCTGTGTCGTTATAAATCTTGTCGGTCCTCTCACACACTGCTAAGTTGCTCTTGACATACATGGCAACACCTCCACCCCGGCGGCCTCTCCTGTCTCTCCTAAACAAATGGTATCCTGTTAATGCTACCTCGCAATCACTAACGTCCTCTGACAGCCACGTTTCTGTTATTGCTTTAACATCGGGAAGAGTATCGGCTACCTGTATTCTCAGTTTGTCAAGCTTGGAAAACAGACTCTGAGCATTGGTGTAAAAGAATTTTAGTTTGCAACATTCGACAATGCTTCGTTCGGTTAGTCTCGGGTTTGCCAATATTATGTTGCTGCCGCCATCATGATGACCGTCTGGTTCCAAAACAACATCGCGTTCCTCTATATCACTCGTCCCTGAAAATGGCCAAGTTGCTCTCTCCCGCTGCAAGTCTCCTCTTCAACTAAGTTACCAATTCGCGGCGTTTCAGACGTTCCGCTGGAGAATAGTCCGGCTGAAAAAACTTCCTTGTGAGAGTTTCGGAGGCTGCTTTTCCTGGACAGAAGTAAGCTAGCCTCCTCTTTACTGTTCAGAACAATTTTCAGAGGTCGTGGCCGCACAATTTCCGATTGTTCGCTCACCTTCTTTCCGATCCTGAAGGCTGCGCGAATGGTTATCTTTTCATTTGAATTAAGCATTTTGTTCAGTAGGTGTTGAAGCATATTAAGGTCAGCGGAGATCCTCTCCTTCGAGGTAGGAGCCTTCGACTCCGATAGGCCCTGGACGACTACGCAGTGCCGACGATCAAGGGGTTCATTTGTTCTGCTTCCGGCGGCCTTGTCAGCTGAAGGTCTCAGAAGATCCACCGGAGTCGTCTGGGGTTCTATACTCCCGTTGTGGCGCTTACCCTTTCCATCTTGCCATGAGCTTGTTTCCTCACTTCCAACTGAGGGTCCTATTGAACACGCGGAATGGCTGAGAGAAGTTCATGGTTCGCTTGGGTTGTCTTCCATAGAAACAAGAGACTCCGTTGCTATTTTCCCATTGTCCAGGGTATCGGCGCCCTTGCACAGAGGTTTTCTACAAGCTTTTTTCTTGGACTGTTTTAGAGTTTTGCTCTTTCCCTTTTTCTTGCTAACTTTAGCGCTATTCACCGCGTTTGCACACTATCGTTCGCTTGCACGAGTTCCCTTAAAGCAGTCAACGCTTTTTCGAGTTTCTGGACTTTCAGCAGAATAAAGGAGCATCCAGTGCACGGCTCATCCTCGTAACTAACAGGTTTTGCTGTGATAACGCAGAAGGCATTAGAGTGAACATGATGCTACACTGACGTCAGGAAACCTGCACCTAAATTCTTGTGCGCAAAGCTTATATGCCGTTCAGAGAAACAGCTCTGCATAGATGCTCCTTTGATGCATAACGTGGACACTTTCAGGTAACTTGCCAAGCAGTAATATACCGTGCTACGTGGACACATAATGTCCCTATTTCTTCAACGACTTCACTTTGCCTAATTTTATTATTCCAACTTCTTCGGAGTTTTCGTTTTCCTCTTGAATGGACGACCGCCTCAGATATATGGACGTACGACTCCCACAATGATGGTCGAATTGCCAATGTTTACAGAGCACGCAAATATCGAAGAATATTCGACTTCGGATATAATATGCCTCCCCGAAAAACGGTGACTCATCAATGTTAGAGGCAGGGATATTTTTAGGGGCATTAATGACTTATATATGTTTTATTTTGTTTGTGAATTCATTTTATAGACCGCTTACAACTTCATTAATACTCTGCGTTTATGTTGCAGTTATGTGTTTTTTTACAGTTGCTCGGAGAATAATAATAATCTGGCATTTCAGGCTTGAGGGGTCTGCTTCCAGAAAATACCTGAACACGCTTTGTTAGATTATTTATTACAAAAGTCTAGTTCAGAAGTCGGAGACGACCGTCTTTAAGTCGTTCCAGTCGAAATCGGGATCATGAGAAGTTTTCGTCAGCAGAAAGAAAACTGAGAACGTTCCACAACTATATAAATCCCCATTTCCTATGAATGAGCTTAGGCCGTAACCAAAGTTCATTGAACTACGCACACCACTACATCAATTAAAGGCCTTATACGTATTAGCCAACGAATAGCCTAGCCAATATAAACCATATTCTCTTGCGGCCTAGGCACTAATGAAAAGGATGGAGCATGTGCAACAAAGATTCATCGGAGCTTTTTCTGTAAGTGTCCTTCAGGTCCTTTTAAGAGGACAGTTTTTTGCTGGCACATAAATCCTCAAGAACGAACTAATTACCCGTCTCTGGTGTAAGGTCACGTGTATCAGATATCAGTCGGCAAATTCGACTGTAAGCAAGAAATATATAGGAACAGAAAGAAAGACAAGGAATAAATTACCGTTGCTGAATTAGTATTATAAGCCCGGGGTTGACTAATTGGAGAGGCGAACAAATGCACATACTGTGAATTAAGTGCTCTCTGGCAAAGTCCTTTCGGTCCAAACGAAACAATAAAGACATGACCACACCTTGATAAAATGCAACTAAACAATATTTCTGGGACGAAGGAAATATATCTAGAACGCCTCCGTCAGCCGATTAGAGACCCATAGAAACCAAACATGTGCAAAACTCCAAAACGTGAGTGTCTAGTCAATTGGTCAGGAAAAATGTACTGATCATGCGCTAAGTAGAGCAGAGGGAACTATATGCACTTCCTGCTAAACGTCTGTATGACAAACAAATATTTGGCGGAATTTCATTATATAAGTAAATTCATAATCTTTTTTGACTGTTCAGTTTGTGGTCCCATTCGCTTCTCTTGTCCTGAGTCCCTTTACTATCTCCACCGTTGATCGAGGGATCCGTGATTGGCATTATACCATAATGCCATCATTTGCCTTTAACGTTTGCACGAACTTCCCCTATTCTCTTCTATTAGGACGTCACGTACCTAATAGCAATTATATCTTCATTCTGCGCAGACGTTTTTGTATGCGGACGACCTTAAAATTGCATATGCATATAACGGGAATACAGTAGCCAAAATTCATAGAACAATTGAAACTGATCTCAGAAAACTCAGCGAATGGAGTAGTCAGTGGCAGATGCCCTATTCACCCGAAAAATGCCATCTCCTGATATTTGGCCCACAAAAACTTCCCCCCATAATATTCGAGGATAATGAAATAACAGAGGCCCAATCGGTCAAAGATTTAGGTCTCAGCTATACAAATACCCTTGATTTATCTCCCCACGTCCAACAAATATCACCGAAATCCACTCGCCTGTGTGGATTCATATGTAAAAATTTCACCTTAAATGCACTAAGAATACAACTGTTCAAAATGTATGTTTTACCTCTATTAGATTACTGTTCAGTTTTCTTCGGCATAATGCCCTCAGACGGCCGAAAGAAACTAGAAGGCATTCAGAGACATTTTACTAGATCTTTGTCTAGAAGTGATGGCATACAGGGTTCATACTTAGAACTATATCATAAATACGGTCTTCGACCCCTCTGGATCAGAAGACTTCAAAATGGTCTAAACTTTCTATTCAAGGTCACCCACGATCAAGATATTCTCAAAATGAATTTACTTACCAACCAAAACGCCCCTAGAAACACCAGAAATAGCAAGGATATTATAAGGATTCCCAAATTCACAAAGTCCCAACGGTCAAATTTCTACAGCATAAGATATGCGACTATCTGGAATTCTCTTCCAGGTTATATCCGGAAAAGTCGAACCCTAATCGAATATAAAATAAAAACTAAGAAATTCCTTTCAAATAACAATACATATTTATTTTTGAATAAGATAGGACATTTTTCAAGTCAATTCTTTGATATTGAATTTGGTCCAAAAGGGTTCTGATGATGCCAGCCGATTGAAAAATAGCGGAACATAGCACTAAAAATAATCAAATTTATAAAAGATAGCATCATTGATAAACATAGAACAGATAATGATATTCTTTTTTTCGTCCCTTTCTCGTTTTCATCAGCTATATCACCTGACACTAAATATCCCTTATAAAGCTAATAAAATATACCCTTCGATAAAACCCTGCATATTAGTCGTGCGTATGTCTATATTAAGGCCATATTAAACATATATAAAACTATATTAAGTCATAGTAAACAGTCGACCACTACTCCTATAATTTCACATTAACAAGAACAATATGATACATTATTCAATAGTATTTTGACAGTTTGGATTGTGACTTACCACTGAATGCTTCTTGCTCCTGATATATAATTATCTTTTCCAGCTCTTAGTCCCGACAACGATGGTATGCCTCTAGAAAAACACGCAGGAACTGTGCGACCGCCCCCTTACAGCTGGCCAGTGTAGCGGCCGAGGACGTCAAGGGTAGCACACACCAGAGTAAGAGAACGCTGAGAGTAGATCCTGGAGGAGAGTAATCTGAACAGAGTCGTTAGCATCTCTGAATACTCATCCACACGCAACAGAAGAGGGCACGTCAGGAACGGAATACAGTAAAGTATAACAAGACGGTCATGAGAGATACGTATAATAATAATAGTTACTCGTACAGTTGAAATGAATTACAGCCATCAGATAACCCGTCTGGGTGAAGAGGCGATACCGACATGCCAGCTAAATAACCGGTGGGGAGCGCAGCGCTGTGGGCAACTGCAGGGGAGGGCCGAGGGAGGTGCCGATGTCGTGAGACGGAGAGCGAGGCGAGCGTTACGGTACGGTACGGTAAAGGGGGAAGGGATCGGCGGATGAGAGAGGAAGGGACACCGGCCATCTTCGCTGACACACGGTTACGCCATCTCCACCCGAGGTCCTCACGCCAAAAGTGTCACATCATTCAAACAACTCTGTCCAAGTCCAGGGGCGTTACACCAGATAGACTGACAACCAGCAACTAGAGCACACCGAAATTTACCCAACAGGAAAATAATTTCAAGGTCAGGCCGATATCAAAGTTCTTCAGTTGCCATGAAGGACATATTATTCATGCCCCCGAAGACTACCAAACTGCAAACTTCAATTTTTATATTGTACATATTGTTATTTTTTGAAATTTTCTTTATCATTTTCCCTTAGAACTGAGGTTTTTTTAACTTAAAACAAACTCTCAATTCGCGCTCTTTTGGCTAACCAGACACCCGAAGCAAATGAAGTCGAAGTGCAGTTGAAATTGACGAGTTTGTATTAGGTTTTTTTCCTGAGTTCAAAGGGGACGGACAGTGCCCAAGGGGCGCTACAATAAACCTATTCTATTCTAAATAGTCTACGCATACTCGGCGTAGAATCTGCATAGCGAATTCTAATTTGCGTTTTAAGGCGGACAAAACTCCTCCATTATTCGTTAACAACCCGTATCTGTCCTCCACCCATTTGTTCCCTTGCCTCTTACCTATTCCTTTTTTTTCCAGTAACATTCGATGTGCAAGTCTGAGAAGACTTTTTCTGGAAAATAAGACTTTCATTTTTAAAATATGTAAATGATATAAAACGTAAAATGCCAATATTACATATGCGCAAATATGGGCAACAAAATGTGCGTTTTCAGGAACCGGGGAAAAATAGTAATATATATATATATATATCAGCGAGGAGGGACGACAGAGAATGCGGGTAGATTGATACAGCACTGTTTCGGGCTTCTTCTGCCTTCATTCAGCCAATCATAACCCTGACCACCAGCAGCTGAGACCAGAAACACAAACATGCGCACAGACGCACCTGGCGCAGTCGGTCCACCACTGAGGCCTATCAGATGGGTCATAAGCACTTCATCGAACCGAAGTTCATCAGTGCCTCGCCACCTGTCATTCTCTGTCGCTGCAGATCGGGTATTTATCAAACTTCGGTTCGATGAAGTGCTTATGACCCATCTGGTAGGCCTCAGTGGTGGACCGACTGCGCCAGGTGCGTCTGTGCGCATGTTTGTGTTTCTGGTCTCACCTGCTGGTGGTCAGGGTTATGATTGGCTGAATGAAGGCAGAAGAAGCCCGAAACAGTGCTGTATCAATCTACCCGCATTCTCTGTCGTCCCTCCTCGCTGCTATTATGACTTGGCCGACTTCGGCCTGGTAATTGGTTGCCTGTTCGTGACCTTTGCCACACATACGGAGCTTGTTTGCTTTGTGAAGCCAATAGATCGGTGTGCGCCCATTCCTGATTGATATATATATATATATATATATATATATATATATATTGCTGATTGAAGCAAAAATGCGCGTTCCCGGATATAACTGAGAAGATAAGGCGATCGCAGGAACCATAGGTATATTTGCCTGACGTTTCGAAAGCAAACAAGCTTCCATCATCGGAGGTGGTTTGCGTACTGCACGTCACAGTATTTATGGGTTTTTGTTCTTCGTGCTGGCGTGTCACTGACTGCCAGCGCGCTGCATCTCAAGGCTTGGCGATTTGTTGTCATGGCGGCAACGGTTCCTCCTCATTCTTTGTCGGGTGTGAGAAGGGGAGCGGCATCAGGGCGACCGCGGCCACTGCTCTTGTTCGCATTGTCCGTTGTCTGCCCTCCGCGCATCTCGCCTTCCTGCCCTGTTCGCACACGCCCGTACCCGTGTGGACGGTGGTTATCATGCTAGTGTTGACGTCGGGTTGGGGGTGCCTGTCGCTGTCGTGGGTTCCCGCCTCGCTGCCCCGTTCCCACCTGTCCGTAACTGTGTTGATGGTGGTTGTCATGCCGGTGTTGACGTCGGGCTGGGGGGTTCTGTCACTGTCTGGCGCTCTTTCCAGGGGCTGGCGTCTGTCTGTGTTCGGACCCAGAAGGCGGTCTCCTAGGTTTGTGTTCGTCGCCGGTTGTCCCCTGGTTTCGTCGGTTCCCGATTCCTGTCTATGCCCGTCTGTGTTCCCGCTGGGTTTGGGTTCGACTGCTGCCGTCTCTGGCCTGACGCCTCGTCGGAAGCCCTGCTTATTGGTAGGCGGCCGGCAAAGTTACGCAGCGGTTGATCGGGGTAGTTGTGGTGCGCCAGGCTTCGAGCGTCTCCCTGATCGTTTGATCGCTCCCTTGGCCCAAGACTTCGACGTCTTGGAAGGCGAAGGCATGGTCAAAAGCTGCGCAATGTTCCGCCACCAGCGAGAGCTGATCCATTCTTCTCACCGCTCTTGCATGCTCGTCCATGCGGGTCTGCAATCTCTTCCCAGTTTCCCCAACGTAGTTGGCTTCGCAGGCACTACACGGGATCCGATAGACAACATTGGCGGTTTCGCCTCGTGGCAGGGGCGTTTTTGGTCTCATGACCAGACGTCTAATTGTCGCTTCGGGTTTATGGGCGATGCCGATACCCAATGGTTGCAAAATACGAGCAACTGCCTCGGAAACATTCGCAATGTATGGCAGCGCTCGCCAGACTTTCGGCTGATTTGCCGTTGACTTCATGGTTGCTCTGGACAGTCTGCTGCGTTCAATAAAGCTGCGGGGGTAACCGTTGGAGGTGCACATCCGCCGTAGATAGTGGAATTCGGCTATCTTGTCGGCCGGTTCGCTGCAGTGAGTGTCAACTCTCTTGTAAAGAGATCGAACACAGCTTCGTTTGTGACACAGCGGATGATTGCTGTGGTAGGACAGGACCTGGCGCGTGTTAGTGGCCTTTCTGTAGACCGTCGTTTTCAGGCTCCCGCTGACCTTGCGATGGACCAGAACGTCTAGAAAGGCGATCTGTTTGTTGTTCTCTGTCTCCATGGTGAATTGAATATCGGGAAGAACAGAGTTCAGTAGCGCGTGAAAATTCAGTACCATTTCCCGTTTGAGAACGACGAAAGTGTCGTCCACATACCGCGCCCAAAACTTTGGTTTGTATATTGCGAACACCGACGTCTCTAACCTTTGAAGAACAGCTTCAGCGATAAAACCGGATAGTGGTGAGCCCATCGGCGTACCTTTGATTTGCTCGTATACCGTCCCTTCAAATGTGAAGAATGTTTGGAGGCAGTATTTAAGCAGTTGGACAAGGTGTCCCCGCTTCGGGGTATTGTTTGCCTCCGTGTATTGGCCTTCGAGGAGGTCGCTGACAGTTTCAATTGCCAAATCCTTCGGGATCGAGGTGAAAAGCGAAGTTACATCGAACGACACCATGACCTCGTCTGTGTCAATTTGCAGCCCTTTCAGTCTTTCCAGGAAGTGGACGGATGAACGGACTGTCGTGTCGGAGCCCGAGGTGAGGCTGTTCAGGCGTCGGAACACCAATTTGGCCAGGTTGAATGTGGGTGTCCCGCGCAAAGACACGATGGGACGGAGTGGGGCACCAGCTTTGTGTATTTTGGGCAGCCCATAGAACCTCGCCATGGCAGCATCGGTCGGTTTGGTGGCCAGTCGTTCTGCCCTGCTCATTGCGCCATTATTTTGTAGCATGGTGAGCGTCGTGTTTATTTGCGTCACCAGTTTCTTCATCGGGTCCCTATCACATTTGACGTACGTTTGCCTGTCCTCAAGCAAGGCATTGGCTTTCTGGAGGTACTCGGTCTTGTCAAGTATAACTGTCGATCGCGCTTTGTCTGCCGGTAGGATCACGATACTCTTGTCTGCCTTCAGCGTCCTGAGGGCATCCTGCTGCGCTCTCGGGATGACCAATCGCGGTTTGCGTGTCATAACCAAGGACGTGACTTGTTGCCGAATGAGGTGCTGTGTCTCAGCTGGCTCTTGGGAGTGTTTTAGAACCGACTCAATCGTGGCCACGAGATTCACCGGGTCAGCGTCCGAGATGTTGAAACCGGCAGCATGCCTCAGCACCTGAATCTGCTCTGGCTTAAATTCTTTGGAGGATAGATTGCGGACCAGTACATCGTTGTCGTCTTGTGTAGCAGAGCTTAATTTTTGGAATTTGGCCATCAATTCCCTATCGCGTTTGGATCTTAGTTCTCTGGCCCGTTGGCCGATCACTTGGCTGAGGAGTGTTGTCTCGTTCTCGCCAACGAGCTCCGAGCACCTTGAAGATGACTGGCTCAAAACTCCTCGGTATTTCTGCAGTCGAAAATGACAGTCCTGGAGGAGTACTCGAGTCATTCGCCTGCCGTGTTGCATAACCCATCGTCTCGCAAGTCTTGTGTTCACCGGTGGCTTGTAGGACAAGCTCTTCGGTAGCACTCGGCTGTCGAGGCATCTGTGAAGGAATTCGATTTGTGCGTACGTTGAAGACACGCGAAGGTCTCCCATCGTCGTGCTGACTCTAGCGCTTCGCGCCCGTAGATATTGCTGATTGAAACAAAAATGCGCGTTCCCGGATACAACTGAGAAGATAAGGCGATCGCAGGAACCATGGATCTATTTGCCTGACGTTTCGAAAGCAAACAAGCTTCCATCATCGGAGGTGGTTTGCGTATTGCACGTCACAGTATTTATGGGTTTTTGAGATGGCCTTGAGATGCAGCGCGCTGGCAGTCAGTGACACGCCAGCACGAAGAACAAAAACCCATAAATACTGTGACGTGCAGTACGCAAACCGCCTCCGATGCTCGAAGCTAGTTTGCTTTCGAAACGTCAGGCAAATATACCTATGGTTCCTGCGATCGCCTTATCTTCTCATATATATATATGTATGTATAGGGATGCCGTTTTAAAGATGAGTTGGAGGACTGACCGGCCCACGGAATGGATTGTTCGAAGTTTCGTTGGCGTCGTTTAAAATCCTATAGGATGACATTAATTGCTGTGGTAACTGGAATGTTGTATGTGAGCTGACTAATGGTACAGGAACACGAGTTACAGTTACTAACGACATAAAAAGACCACCAACCGTCCACACACAGTGACATCGATGCCTTATTCCCACGCTTCTGTAGTCTGACGTAGGCCTTCCCAGAGGCAATCCAGCAGTTCCTTTCCAGTTGGTGTTTGTAGCAGTTCTGCGTAGAATTCCATATTGCGAAGGCATCTATGTTGTTACCTAACCTACTACGATCACACCATAGGCCATCGATCCAAAGAAAGCTCGTTTAATTTAATTTAATTTAATTTATTAAATGCCAGTTTACAGGCATTGTCAAGGAAAGCGATTAAACACAAATCCGACCAGTTTGCCCTGGGGCCGGCCGTAAAATGATAACTGCAAAGTTATTCTGTCGTGGGACAGGGTATTGAATATCCTGTCGATGAAGCCAGTAACAGCGTCCCCGCCGTCGGATGTTAAGGTCGAAAAATAGTGGCAAACTTGCAATAAATGGGTGTATTTACCACCTACTGTCGGGAGAATGAGTCTGAAATGGCGCTAGTGAACACACACAACTCCTGTTGGGTCGCCATGTCTTGAAACACGGGCCAATGAGGCGCTGGAGTGGGCGTCGAGCTACAGAAGTTCGCACGCGCATTACGTCTTTCACAAAAGGACATCCAATTGCGGCTTCCTTTCCTGCATCGTTTTAGCAGTCCGGACAAGGTGGTGCATCATCCACCGTAAGCAATTCTTCAGGGACGACCCCCTCCAACAGGAAGATGAATGCCGATGTCGGCGTATGTGGCGTCCGCTGCTGGTACTTCTGGAGAACAGTTCAGATGGGTAGATGAGTACCTGCGTATGGTGGCGATGTGCCAAAGGGCAACGTGCAGCTGGAGTCATTATCTTCTGCCTCTGATTTCTGAAAGGGAAGGGATGTTAGTTAAGTCGCGACCCTGCCGAAGATGATAACAATTTCGATACTGTCCACAGACCTCCCTTCTCATAAGGATCTTTCACTGATCATTTCGGCTGCTTCTTACGATTATCTTCTTCGATGTCAGACATAGCAATCCCCAACCCAACAGTACATTAAGGGATTAGGAGAGTTAAAACTATGCAAAAATTCACTGTCTCTCTTCATCATCCACAAAGCAATATCTAAGGGGCTGTTGGGTCGCAGGTTACATGGATAGTGATCTATGAGCGGTGAGAGGTACAGTGAGACCCCAATGATTAAGTTGGAATATGTGGAAAGGTTATCGCCCGACTTTGTCAGCAAAACTACCGGGAACGCTCAACGCTGCCAGTATTCCATGTACCAGCGTCCGTTGGTTTCAGTTAAGAGGAAGTGTTCATCGATGGGGAGGCAAACATATTTGCGAACGGCTGAGGACAGCGGGTATGTGTTGACGATTGTCCCCAACCTGCCTTTAAAACTTTAATATTCGATGAGCGCATAGGATTTTCCAAATAATCTTCACCATTCTCATAGACGACATAACCTTGTCCTGCATTTCTCCGTGGGTATCTTATTATGCTCTTGATTCACAGTCATTTGCCCTCGACTGCTAACGATACCCCTGGTGGAATCTTACCAATGATAAATCCTTCTTTCTAAATTGACTCAAATTGTGTAAACCGCCGGCTGGCGGTAGTGTACCGTTGCAATGTTCATTGTTAAATGTCCACTCTGCCGGATATGGTAAGGTGTGCCGCTAAGCCTGCAGCGGCTGCAATGGCTTTCTAAGCATACGTTTCAGTTTGCATGAGAAGCTTTCGAAAGAAAGAGGCGAGAATCTAGCAAGCGGACCATGTCGCAAAATATCGTCCGGTAGGCGCATGATGTTGTGAACACGATACACCGTTTCTAATTTACCATATACTGCCGAAAATCTGTAAACGAACATCTTTAGCAGGTTACTGACTTAGAATATACACTGTCTGCAAGAATGCGGGTGAACTAGACAATGTATAACTGTTAACAATAGCATAAACTTTTTCCAGTACTTCCTAGGAAGAATACCTCTGAGGACTACCAATCCTGCAAAAAGCAAGAACAGGCGAAGCTACTAACGCTTCCATATGACCAAATAACTAAGACACTTAGGGAGCTGCGAAAATTGTTTGCGGCACATGTGGATTTAGGCTCTTAACCTATCATTTACTGTGCTTACTGCTGCAGCTGACACCCTGAAGGCCTTTTCCCGTGCACTTTGTAGTCATAAGTTCAGAAGCCTTCTCATTACGCCTAGGTACACTAAAGAAAGGGGATCTAGATGAAAGGAGCTAACCATTCCTACATTGCACACCAGCAATGGCAACTCGCTAATGCGGTGGCAGTCATCGCGGTGGATAAAAATCCTCATCCGCTTTAACATGTTCAGATGCCTTATTGCACACTACCTTGCCAACGCATTCGTCCCTACATAGCATCTTTCGCAGACATAGTACGCATTGGCGTTTTAATTTGCTCGATAAAGGCCCTAGCTGGGGCATCACGGATTACAACGCCCAATTTGAAGTGCCGTGTTCGGTCAATGTCATCCACACGCAGACCCGACCTAGCCAGAAATAACAATTCTCCAGTCAACGGTCCGCAAAAAGGACTGCAGATCCGAGGGCTTACCGAAGCCGTAATAAATACCTACAAACAATATTTAACTAGTAAATGGTGCCATTACTAAACCTAAGATCCCTAGTAGTAAGGGTATATCGAGTCGATATACTCCAATAGCGTTTTTTCGATATACCACTCCTCGTAATTTCATTGGTTTCCCCGCCTATGCATTTTTGTCTGTCATTAGTTGGCGTACGTTTGGCGCGTTGCCAAATCGCGCATTACGCCTGCACGTCATTATCTCATGAAGACTGAGTGGTGCGGGTGAGTGTGTTGCATCCTCCTTGTTCTTTGTTGTCATTTCCATCTATCTGCTTATTTTCTACATCTTATTGTCATTATGTTTAAGGAAGAGTCAGAGAGAGCAAAAAGACGTCCAATTAAGCGATATGGTGACGAAATATTTAGAGAAATTGAAGAAACAGTGCGGAAACGACGGTCGTTTGTAAATGTCTCACAAGCCCTTGTACGAAATTGCTCTGTTGTATGAGTGGACTACCCGATTCGGCGACGTACGAAGTAATCAAGGGTACGTTCTCAATAATTATTGATCACTGCTGTATCCACAGAGGTCTTAGGGATTTGGAATGACGACGGTAAAGCCGCCCTTGCCGATCTGGATTTGTCCATTAAAAAGCGGCTTAAACGGTCACTGGAAACTGTCAAAGAAGGGCAAAGGATTAGTAACAACACCCAAGCCGGCGGTAAGTGTTCCTCCATTACCAATTAAACACTACTCTTTAATGTAGATCCAACACCGGGATCTTTAACAGGGAGCTCGACCAATTCAACAATGAATAGCGCCAATATGGACTAATGAGACTACAGAAATTAATGTACATATTTATTTTATTGTTTTTCTAATATATACCTACTAATTCATACGGCTTTGATGTGTTGTGGGTACTTTGCGCTATTTTATGCGTTTGTCATCCCGACTAAGACTGCGGTAGATGGTTTAGGAGGATGGGGAGGGCAGACAGAAAAAATATAGGTCGATTTAGTATAAAACGTAGGTATTTCGTGGGAAAAGGGCTCGTGTCAATTGCTTTACGTGCTGCTACGGTCGTTTATCCAGTATATCGAAAATTCGATATCTACTCGACACAAAACCGCCGGACAAAAACGCTAACCACGCGATATACTCTTGCTACTAGGGATAGGCCAAAATTCACACTTGGTTTCCTTATGCATAGGTCGCCATCGATAACTAGAGATGCGACTACCTCAAAGGCGCTTGCCTATATTTCCCTTAATAAACTGATACTACTGATACTGATACCTGCTATATGCATGTAAGTGACACGTAAATCTGCTTTACAAGTCCTAAACAGACAATCTCATCACTGTCTATTGCCTCGCCATCGCCCATTGTTTGCCCAATGCAGCAACGTTCACGCATCCGATGGCAGACCCGGGAACAGCCTTCACATTACTATGAGAAGACTGGTCAGATGAAATAGCGGAACGTGAGAACGTACTGTCCAAGACGGCAGATCCTTTCACGGTAGGCTGGGAGCCTCGAGAGGCCTATAGATGACTCAGTCTTCAAAGATTCACCTAGATTGCCGTTCGATGTCATTTAAGCAAACTGGTTACTTCGTCAGAAATGCAGATTCCCTGCTGCTGGAGCAACTTGCGGAGAAGATACTACACCACGACGATGACGCTGATTCGGACGGATACATTTCCCTCATTTACTCCGCAAATATCCACGAAGAGCATGCTCAACACGTCTAGCGAATGTCCTTTTTGATATTTTCTTAGGCGTCCTAATAAAAAAGAACAAAGCAGGGTTATGGGAAAGGTGAATCAACGCAACTTCAGTGGACAACACCAGGGCAGTAACCGCGTGCGCGTAGCAGCGTGGGCGAGCAGGAGATGGTGTGACAAAGCACTCACGAGAAAGCAAGCATGTCGTTCGATCGGTTTGCCAGTGATCGTGCGCGCAGTCATTAGCGACGCGAGGCCCACGGGCCCTGGGAACCAATTAACTTGCAGCAATGAGTGAATGGAGAAAATCTTACTTATAGTCGACGCTCATTCATTGGGAATCCCACGCAACTATGTGTCCCACACTTTTAATAATGGTGTCTTCCTGCATGAAATCAAAAGACCAGACGAAGTGAACCGTTGTTTTCGCTAAACAGTTTACGACCGATCAATTGTAGTTTTACCTGGCTGAAATTTGGGCGACGATTAGAAGTTTGTGGTTTTTCTCCCCGTAGTTTTTACAAACACTGTTGAAGTGTGCGTGGTTTCCTAGGGATGGCGTGCAGCGATTTATCCTGATCAATGACGGGTTGTAGTCCATAAATTGTCCTCTAATTCATTCGTGTTTCTTGGTGACGGTTATTGCCGGAACTCTAAGGAATGTAATGAAAAATGATGCAGATAGGCATGACAGTTTAGTATAGTCGCGAGCAGAAGCGAAAACATAGTTAAACTGTAGGAGATCGGGCGTTGGCATTGTGGTGTCTGTTGTAATTTATCGTACCCGACGTATATAGGGTAATGCCAAATTCACTGTTAGAATTGTACTCGTCTTTGCAGCCCTGCACTATTTATTCTTATCTTCTACGATTACAATTTTCGAACAAATCAGATGGAGGGCGAAATGATGCCTTTAGTACAGATGCGATAGAAGTTCTGAAAGTGGTTGGGGTGCTTCTCAGTGACATGGTCTTGCATTTGTAAACCTTGTCGCATGAAAATCCATCTGTCACCTGTCCTTAGGTGCAACCTCTTCCTTTCATTGTCAGGACTAGGTTGTAGACCGACAGGCCTGCAGCGATTGTTAGCACGTTCAAGGTTATGTAGTTATGAGGAAGTGGGATAAAACATTTGGCTACATGCGACTAGTATAATTGCAAGCCCCAAAGGCGATGAAAAATGATGAATGGCTTGTCTCTTCAGCCATCGTTAAATGACCTTCAGTCTCTTTTTTAAATCACACAAATACTAGACAGAGTAGCCGACTGACTGGTTGACAGGATCCTATGTTAATTGTCTGCTTCGGAATGTCCAGCCTAGGAACTCACTGTAATTTTTGTGGACACGAGCAGCACGAGTGTGGAGTCACGAGCAGCAAACACTCACACCCACATATCACAAACACCTGTTGTGTCGTAGTCTACAGAAGACTTGGTCGCGCCTTAGAACTCAGAGCAGGGGATGTACTGTCGCCGAAACCAGGGCATGCATAAGATGAAGGCTGAAACCCCTAATCGCCTAGTAGTTGTTCGCGGCATTACTGTGATCATGTTTAATATGGACGAACTTATGACATTTCAGACAGTTACTAGCTGTTTTGACAGATTTTGGATAATTCATTTTGGTCCAAATATGAAAAACGCGACGACCAGTGCGATTTGAAAACACGACAACCAGAGGGAAGATTGAGCACAGCCAACTGTTGGGTCAAAATAAATTAATATCTGTCGAAACGCCTGTTAATGACTTGCGTCTGGTAGTCATCTGATAAATTCTAGATTGAATACTCAAGAAATTCTGCTTGGACAGTCTGTTTACTGTATCAACTTTGGTGGATTTCATACACTGCAGTAAGCTGGACAGATAACTTGACCCAAATGTGACTAAACTGGTGGCTCCCGGTGTTGCTTCGTAGTTCAGGTGGCTAGAGCGTCAGCCGTACTTAAGCCTTCCCCATTTTGTCATGGGTTCGAGCCTCATCGACGTCGCCGCGTTTTCGCAGCTGCGTCAAATTAAAAATCCTGGACTACCTCACCATGTGTGGCTGCGGCTACGGATCTGGGAAACACCACCCACTGTATCCTCTAGCAAAGGAGACCGAGTACCTAAGGTCCATGATACGCATCCGCGTCTTGGAATACGGTGTTGAACCATGTTTTGAACTGTTCTCCCTTACAACGTTTCCATGCGCGCATCGACGTCGGACTGAGGACAGAAAGACTGGACTTACGGGATTGGCGACCAATAACGTGTCCAGAACACCTCATTTGGCTTTCCTGGATGGCCTGAGCCATCCTCGCAATGTCGCAGTCTGCAAGGACTTTCTCATTCTAAGCGAATTCAGCGTACCTTACTTAAAGCATGACCCTTAAGTAGAGGTGGCTAAACACCCCCCCCCTCCCAGTTCTCGTCTGCTCCCGCCTAGGTGCCCTGTTGTTGTACAGCCGCCGCATTACACTGACGGTTTCTTTCCTGAGGAGAGCGGCCATCTGACACTAAGGTAGGAAGTTGTGGATCGGTCATCGAAGGTGATAAGGTACTCGACCTTGTCAGCGTATTTAGGAATAAGGCCGCCACACACCGCAAAAACAGTCACTCACTAGAAAGGCCTGCCGCCAACTTGACGAATACCTTACAAGTATTCTCGAGTATTGTCGATGTATGAAGCTTGCTCCACGAAGGTCTCCACTCCAACCCAACCGAATCGGCAGTCATCTCTAGCCGACCTTGTCGGCACTTCCCGAATATGACGGAAGGATTTGTCGTTGTGGGAACTAGCGCGAACTGTTCATTTCGATAACTGTAAGGTATTTGGACTGATTTAGTCACTGTGACGCTGCTAGTTGAAACTGAAAACTCAGCTGTTTTATGGACTAAGGGCCTCAATGATATCCATTTGCCGCCGTTTCCTCCTTTGATTAAAGTCACAAAGCGAGCCGCATTTCTTTGCTTAGAGGTTCGGTTTTTTGGGTAGGCATAGTTTTTTTACCGGCCGTCTTGTTTGTGACAATTTGAGCACGATTGAGGTAAATTTTCAAGCATATTCGAACCAGAACATGGTCTAGTGCACAGGCAGTGACACTCTTGGCACCACGTATCGATCTGCCAATATGAAACCAGTCACGGAACCTAGCACTGACTGGAACGTAATCCGGCTTGCCATAAGACGATCGTTTGAATACCAGATCGATAATAGGGCTGTTTTGAGAGCCGCCTGGCCCAGTCAGGTCATCCCAGCCTCTGGCAACTATCAGTCGATCACGACAAGGGAGTATTTGAACTAGCATCATGCTGGCACTTAAACAGAAACGATAGGATAATTATAAAGTGCCTTTTCAGTCTTCCGCGAATCAGTCGGCCATGGAGTGGTTCCCACACAAGCAGTGCATGGTTCGTTTGTTGTCCGGTAGGATCTCACTGTGTGTGCTAGAAGAATTCTGAATGCTGCTGTGATATGGAGTAAGCTGAGGGTTGACACCTGAAATCTTAATAGCTCGAGAGTTTGAGTCGGGGATTTGGACTTCAGACAGATAGTAGACATCGACGTTTGGTAGCTGAAGCGAAAAGGCGAGTTCCAGGAAGTAATCGCGAAGGAGACACGGTCGCTAGAACAAGAACTTTACTAACTTGACGTTTCAGATTTTCGCTCGAATCCATAGTCAAATACAGAGTCGGATACGGGTATTGGATTGCCCAGGTGTTGCAGTATTTCTAGAATGTAGTTGCTAGGCCGTCACATGCCAATAACAGTTAGCAACCCTCGAGTGCATCACGACTCCACTGGTCAGATGTTGAAGTCTGCAGTTGCTGTGCGCCGGTTTCGTCGATGAAAACTACGCGTCGTCAGACCTTGAGTACCAGAAACCGGGGACTTTTGTGTATTTCAGCATCCAACACAAAGCGTCCATCCCCGTTTGAGGGGTCCAGCTCGCATGACTTTCACCCACACAACCGCACAAAGGTTGCAGAGCATTTCGGTCCGCAAGGACGTCGTGGTACAGATTGCAATATTGTGTTTGGACATTTTTCATGTGAGCTCACTTGGTGATTTTAAGTACAGTCCGGTGATCTCCTGTAGCACTTGTCCGCGAGCCCAGTCGCAGGGTAGCAGTTACAATCAAACTTACTTAATGATGGTTTACGATCGCAACGTCACGATTTTATTATCGGGCTTTTTGGCCTTGCGTAAACTCAGATCTATTTCGTGAATACTGCGTACTCGTTTGCCACAGCCCCTCCTCAGATTTTCATGTGTCTACGCTGCACCATCCACTCACCATTTCTAAATGTTTTTGAGTTATATCCACGACCGGGGAACCGGTTTTTGAGGTGGGCTTCAGTCTTCCTATCCCTTTGCCTCGGTTTTTTCATAATTGGAAGGGTACATAATGGCTGTTCTGTCGTCGTTGCCGACGGTGTCCGCCGTTTACTCCACGGCATGGTGAAGCAGGGATGGTGACTTATGCATGAATTAATTTATTGTGAATGCAGACTTGCACAGCATCTACCGCACTCTCTCCTCCCCCCACACCTGGAATCGGTGTCCAGACAGAGCTAAGGAGACTGAAGGCGGGTGGCACGGTCGAGTCACTCCACACCCCATGGTCCACACAGCAAATGACCAGCAACAAAAGGGTGGCTGGCAAGGCCGGAGCCCCACCTAGGCGTGCCGTCACACCTGGCTCGGATCCCAATAGGTGGGAGTGCGATTGTCTAAAAGTTAACAGCCATAAATTCTAGTATACGATGTCCAATGAGAGAGCAGTTTCCGTTCTAGCAATGTGTATAACATATCCAGTACGTGTAACTATTACTGTGGACATAAGAGTCATCTTCTCGGGGCGTCCTTATATGTGCCTGAAATTTCTTTCTGATAGCGTGATTCTTTTCCCAGTCATAGTTAAGCACTACTCTACAGCATGTCTCGACGGCGTCACAGGTGGGTTGGAAGGACATTTCATTGACTGCTGAAGCTGTGCTCAGTATGATGACTCTCGAACTTGAGCTGTTATCGAGACAAGTATAAAATTGACCGAAAAAAATAAAACTGGTGGGGACGATCTGTACAACGGAAAGCATACGAGAAAATCACGTACTTGAGTAAACGGGTGAAATAAAGATTCACAAGAAATTCTTTTGTGAGAAAACATGCCTTCTCGTCTTCACTTCCAACCTCTAGTTCGATTTTAGAAGACCTTTCCCAACGGGAGAATCGAACTGTGCATATACTTGTGATGTGGAAAAGTTCTTGCCTACGTTGTGCGGCGTTAGCCAAAAAATCGAGGGCCATAGGTAAGTTGTCGCCAACATCAGCCCTGCCATCGATGCGTATAGCGTTTGTCTACTTGTAGTAAGGTCAGGCCTATTCTAGGTTTTGCTGAACTATGTGTTATGGACACGGGGGACAGCCAAGGCTGCTAGCCCATATAACCTAACTTATTTCAAGTTTATCAGGCAGGTTCATCGCATGAACAGATGGAAAGAGTGGGATGCATCAGCTCGTGTCGGCTTGAACTGAAAGACATGTTTAGTTGGCTCTACCATGTTCGTACCGCGAAGTCCTCCGTCTTGCTAACATTTAGCTTACGCTTATGTTTGTCTGCACTAGCAGTCGCGCGTGTTTTCGATCGTTTTCCAAACCACTGCATGCAATTTGCTTAAGCCACAAGTGCTCAGACTTTCCAACCTCTCTTTCACACCTTCCGATCCAGATTATCGTGCCCTTTCTTCCTAACCATCTTCCAAGTATGCCGCTTTCGGACCAACGCCTAAAGGATCTCAAGGCCTGCATCCTTGCGTTTCACCAACATCCTGGCCAGCCGATCGATGACACGCACCCTACCATGATCAATTTTTTCTCCACCCTGGAACGAATATTTCGACATGGCTTAAAGAATGGAACATCGCGAGACCTCTGGAATTGGATAGAAAGGCTTCCATCCTATACGTCCGATTCGGGTTATTATATTCCTTATCAGTTGTTGAAGGCCATCAACGAAGTGAGTGCTCCATATGCTGTCTCAGCCTACTTTCAACATCTCTATTCCAATGTTCACTTATTGTCGCTTTACCTAGTGCTTAATACGTTTTAAGATGATAACTGTGGACCCTATAAACCTGCGGAGACAGAAACCATCTTACTGTCATTGTTTGTCATGGACTGTTGGTATCCTTTAGAGTTTTCTAGATTCAGTGCTGGTTTATTCACCGGAATAGACGCACCCGAGGTCAAAGCTATGTCAGAAGACAGTAAGGATAACTCGGTTATTTTTTGTGGTTCTATAGCAATAAACAGTAAGATTAGCGGAGCACAATAGAGTTAATAAGGCAGGAAATAATTTGAAAGTGGACGTACATTCGAGGTGATAAGACTAGCAGTCAGCGAATGACGCCAAAGTGTGGTGGTCGGTTCATAAGCGAGCGGCAACAAAGAGCGATAGACAATGGACAAATAACAATGAACAAAGAATGACGAGACCCGACGAATAGGGATAGAGACAAAGACAGGTAGAATGAGTAAAGTCTGGTTACTAACAAACAGTTAGTAGCAAAGGGAAAGACAAGAATAGAAACTGACATCAGGGATGTCACATAGACCGCTAGGTTGTTTTTAAAATTCCCGCCACACGTATTATCTACAAGGCACGGTTATCCTTATCGTTGTTTGCGCAGGAAGAGACGTCGGTTGAGAGGCTGGTCCAGGTAAACGCAGCGTTGCCAAAAACAGCTAAGGCCTACGGAAGTTCGGCTTTAACTGCAAGGTTGCTGTTTGTTCCGCTTCGTCGTATTGGGCGATTTCCTTTCCCCAATGAAGGCTGGTTGGCGCTGCATGATGCTGCGCTGATTATACCCGACGTAGCTGGTCGGGGACGGTACTAGGAGTGAAGAGGATGGCGAAATCAGCAGCGAGCGCATTAATACAGTCCACTGATGGCTCTGTACACCGATATTAAGTGACCGGCTCGTCCAAAGCGTTTGCCTGTAATTGTCAGTCCGGACGCCAGACCAGGCAATTAAAACCACCATGCAGGAACAGGCTCAATTGTAGTGGCGACCAGCTGCAGTCGTAAAAAGATTTTATGTCTCCATAATCCTCAGATTAGATTATTCTCTTTAAATGAACGTTGATTGACATTCCTCAATTCCACGTCCATATATTCAGAGTGATTTTCGTTGTACTGGAACCAACCACCATAGATAGTGATTGTGTAGGTGAACGTGGTATAGGTCATGGCTGGCGAAACGGTATGCATGCCAGAAGGCAGCGACATTTGTGCAGCCAGGTTTTGCAACTCCCATTTTGTGTCCTCCACTCAGTATAGCCCACTTGGATGTGGCAGACACCGCAAGGATAGGCGAGCTTGTGAGCTCTTCTACCCAGCGGAAGTAGATGTAAGCAGACAAAGTGATTGGTTATGACTATTCCAACATAGAGGTGGGTTTGGCTTATTGGTAGTTGCCTTCTTTCTGCGTGAGACGGCCCGTTACCCACTGTAATGCTGCGCACCATCGCTAATGTTTTGCAACCGTTCCCAAATGATCAGCGTCGTTTACGGATTCCGATTGTCTCATGCTCGTTCAATTCCAAATCTTCCGCACTCTGTCCTCCCCCATCTGGGCCCCGTGTCAAAACATAGCCAAGAAGACCAGGGACGGGAAAGGGGGCAGTTGGCTGGCACGGCCAAACCCGCACCTAGGCGTACCACGACATTCCTTGGTCCACAGTAAACACTCGACCAACAACAAGAGCGACGGCTGAAACTGCCGGAGCCGCCGCCACACTTGGCTCGGATCCCACTAGGTGGGAGTACGGTAGACAATGACAAGATGTACAAAAAGTGACTACAATGTTATGTCCTACTTTACACGTGCTAGGCTTCTGTAGGCCCTCTCTACTCCTGGTTATGTGTAAAAGGAATATTATCTTATGCCTACATTCTGCAGAGGTTTGTTACCTTCGTTTCCCAGACAGTGTGTGCGCTTTTGATCAACTAAAATGACAAACCGCCATCGTTCTAAAACGATGCCCGGTTTGTCAGAACCGGCGACTGCTATGAGTTGAAGATGACAAATGCTGTTGACATGCCCATTTTATATTCGAGAGAGTAACGTTGCCAATGAAAAACAGAGACATTTAGCATACATGCAAAAATATGAGTAAAATGTCAGTAGCCGAAAAGACAAAAGTAAAAAGGCACAACTTTTTGTCAAACTGGAATTTGTGCAGTCTTGCGCACCAGTTCTGGTGGCGAGTCGTTAGTCGCAAACGAGGCGAAGAAGCCGTTCTTTGACTCCGGCATAAAATGCTCATAATTTAGAGGATTTGCCATCTCCAAACTGAACTGGGAAAACAGCAAGCTCTGTCTGCCGAGATAAGAATAAAATTCTGGAATGTGCATGTTAGATTCGGGACGTCGGTATTTCAGTCCGAAAACCATATTCTCCAGCCACTCGTTTTTGAACAAAAAATTCGTCTCTTGCATTTAGCAAATCTGATGTTTAGCGAGTAAGTTATGTCTATATGTTGAAACTTATTAATTAGGATCGTTCTAAATAGCAACTCTGATCACCACTTATGTATGTAATCATTAGCCTTTTTCATCTGTAGTAATATCTTTGGTAGTAGAAGGCGACCTCCACAAAAATATCGATTTTTTTAGCCTAGGCCACTTTTGGTTGACCGCTGTTCTTCATTATCGGGCTCTAGGGCAGGTTAGATCACGAATACATTTCGTCCAGCTATTTTCCAGCTCCGACTAATTGCTTTGTCCTCGCGTTAGTCATTGATCCAGGAACTCGGCTATGGTATGACCACCTTGTAAACTTTGTAAGTTTGCAGTCTACGCAGAGTGAGATGGTTATCTGGGTTCTACTTCGACCTAGATTGCACCATAGGTTGACGTGATGTACCTACTTGATGCAGATTTTACGTTTGTTTTGACCTTGTCCACGCTATAGGACAGTCATGTCCTTAAATGACTTGGCGGTTGCACGTTTATTGTCAAAATCTGCAAGTCCGTCGACAGTTCAGGATATCCCAGTCGATGCCTCCTGCTCCATTTCCGAGGATCCTATTGTATGTGTCGCATTAATTTTTTTCCTATTAGGCCAAAAAGTCCTCTCGTGTAACTACTGCTCAGGGAAAAGGCCGACTCTTCTTGCGTACTTTGGTGCATCGGAAATTGCTTGAGAATTTGCTGCAACTGTTGCGGGACAACCCAGTCCTTGTCTTGCGCCACTACGAGATTGAAAATAGCCTGTTTACGGACGATATCCTTTCGGAGATCCTACGTTCTCTGTTTGCAGAACTCGCTCGCCTTGACTTTCAGCTGGACCTCGACAACGCCGACTTTCTGGACGAGACTTGGGAATTGGCTGTGATGAAAGAGCTTCAGTTCGTTCCATGCAGGTGGATTCTCCTTCGCTGCCCTTCCTTTTTTCTTACTTTGGCGCACTGTTTTGACACTTTTCGCCACCTTACCATGGAGCTAAACAAAAGCCTTTGTGCCGACACTCGATTGCTTAGTTAAGATCTACCTACTAGTTATTGACAGTTGAATTCAGAAGGCGGTGCTATATGCTACGTCTGTCATCATCGCAGCCCTTTGACGGGCGCCCAGCTCGCTCAGTTGCGGTTTCTTGGTGCAGACTGGGAGTTGAGGAAGGCTCCTGCGCAGTGGAACTACAGTTGGGCCGAACTGGGGCACCTGCAGCATTCCATCTCACCAAACAAAAGGATCCGATGAAAACCGTTTCAGTTTTGTTGCTAATTCAGTAATGTTGCTAATTAGCCGACAACATTCTGAGCTATGACTCCTCGTTAAAGTCCTCAATCACTTCTTAACTCACCTATTCTTGCAGGTATCATTAGTGATGCGATCGACGGTTGAGATTGCTGTTGGCTGAGGAATTGCTCTTCTGAGCCTCGCTGGTGCACGGCAGGCTCAACCAAAAAGACGAACTATAGCTCCCCCTCTCTCTTCCCGGTCATCCTGAGCTGTTTGACTCACTAGTTGCCAAGCAGCAGTTGTGTGTGGCGGTCTAGTTGAGCGGAGGTCCTCTGTAGTGTTTGGATTTGAAGGTAAGCATCTCCATTCACCTTCACGGTATGACAACTAGAGGTCGAATTGCGCTGGATGGTGGGTTAGACATTACGTGATGGCAAACAACAGTTCCTTCCTCGTGGCATCCATACGGTTTTCGACCTATCTGCCAGACTGGTCCCTAGCTCCTCATGAAGGTTTTGACTCGGCGGCTTGTTCATCGGAACCGAGAACCCGCTTATTTTGCAACCAAATCTTCCGTAATGATCGTTTTAGCCACCCATTGAGACACGAGGTAGCTCGCGGCTAGCCTAGTCTTTTCAGGATTCTTGTCGTCTCGGGAGGAGTACTGGTCTCGGCTACTTCGAACCTAGCACCCTGAATTTTTTACTTGCAACAGTGCCGATGGCGAGGAAATCATGCGAAAAGCGTTGCATCGGCAAACCTACTGTGGTGGTAGCTAACAGCCTCCAGATACCATGTCGGATTTAACATTGGGAACCTCTGATTTCCTAAGAAATGACCAAGTTGCCTTTTGACGCATGCTTTTGACGTAAAATACTACTGATAATCGATTTGCGGGTGTCTCCTAGTGCAAAGAACGTATAAATATTCAAATAATTTGGCCAGTGTGTTCCAACGTGTGTTTCTGCTTCAGGTTAGAATTTCAGAAACCAGTAGGTGGAAAGTTTTAGCCTATACCATGAGCTTGTGTGGTGAGTCCTATTTTACGGTTACTTAGGCCTAAACTAATCTGCACTTGCTTTGTACCTGGTAGCTTTGTTAGAAGCCCAACCTCGTCAGTTGTCTGTAGCATGCCAGTTCTCAAAAGAAGACATGCTTACATAACCTACACACAAAAACTCCCGCCTGAGACATGTCTGTGAGTCATAGGTTTGAGTTAACTGACCCGGTCATGGGGTGTTTTTTTGCTTGTAATGCTTCTGCTGAACTTTCGTCGGGTAAGTAATGGTCATATAGTTAGCGTGGTTACCCTATGCGAAGAAAATGGTAAAACAAGGTGTCCATACAGTTTTCTTGTAAGCCTCTCATTTTTTTTCCATCCAAAACCTGCGATTTTTATGTGCATCGTTGCCTGCGACTCTTGCTTCCCCATCTCTTTGTAGTCAACAGTAATCCTTTTTGGGTGATATTTGAATGCTTACGCGAGGACGGCTTGTCAAAGTCTTGCACTATATGGCGAAAGCCAGCATAAGTTTCACTCTATCGCCAGTTTTCCAGCCGAACCTTCCAGTCTTTGCACGTAGGTCATTTCAGGTGCATTGAGTCGGTGAGTTTCATGCACCTGATATACTTTCCCTGAACTTCTCTCCTTTGTTCAGCCGTCTAGGTCTTGGAGTGCAGATCTGTGGAAAACACTACATTGTGACCGACATAAAGCCCTATTCCTTCGTGCTAGACGAGGACAGTGTAGAATTGGGCGACGTTATCAGCGAGTTCGTTGGTCGGCCGCTCCATGGAACTGCCCTCGATCTGAAACAACTTCTTATTCACCATGGTCGTCGGCCAATTACAATGAAAGTGGTTAAACTCCGATCACCCAGTGGCCATCTCTTTCAACCTCTCGTGGCAGTACTTCTAAACTCTAACCTGGAGAGACTCTTGGCGAGAGTCAATTCCCCACCGGCGGGTATTGTGTTTTCACTTACCTAATTTGTTTTTTTTGAAAGGTATTTTAGTCCCATGGCCTCATCCTTAAGTCAAAATTTCGTCACATTCCGAAATTGTGTAACTTATGCATACCGCGTGTCATTGCTGCTGTTTATGCTAACACCGTCACATTAATGTCTTCTGCGCCAGAAGCCTTTAACGCCATGCGCTGGTAAAATGTTCTTGATTCATTTATTGTGCGAGAGGAAAAAACGCCTTATTTTGACACAAGTTTCTCATTTTTTTCGGCAAAAAGCGTCCTCCATCCACCACGGCTGAAACATTAATGGACGAATGTCAGGAATAAAAAGAGACCACATGTAAGGGTGTGCGATTGTCAGAGTGCAGTGTCAGGTCTCTTGTATTTCGGTCTCATCTCTTGTGGGGAAGTCGTCCAAGGAGGGTATGCCTGATCGTCAGCAAGCTGATATTACGATGAACCTGTGCTTAGTTAGATGGATAATCTTTTCAATAAAAAGTAACACTGTCTTTGGCAGTACGTTTACATTCGAAGGTAGATTAGCCAATACCAGAAACATGCTTTATACACAAATCCTTGTCTATTTTTCATCTTTCGCATTTGTTTCATTTTTCAAATGACGTCATTCGACTGTAGCGCAATTGACGCTGCAACAAAAACACATGTTTATTAGTCGCTGCATGAGGTAGCAGCAGTGAGAAGCACCATTTCTGCTTTACCTTCGTTTATAATGGTTGAAATACTAATTTCATAAATTTGTGTTACTAACTCAAAATGAGCAGTAAACGAGAGCATGTTAGACGTCGTAGCCCAGGTTTTATAGCAAAATAGAGCCGAGAATGTTCCGACAAGTTCAGCAACTGTCCCTTTGTTTTTAATGCCTTAGTAAATGTCTCTCCGCTGTCAAGGCACTTTGCCACTTGTTTGTTTGATAGCTCATCCGTTTTCACTCCCTGTCCTATTCGGTATGACGAAGTACCCATTGATAAACTATTCTTCGTTTCTACGATAAAAAGTTTCAACTAATGTGAATTGCATGCCTTTTTTGTCCCAACCGACCAGCTGCACACTAAAAACGGCTTGATAGTGCAGGTTTATGAGTTGCTTTCTAAATTTGGATGCTTTCCAACGGAGGAAGTTGTTACTCCCACATTTATCTACCATTCGTCGACAGAATCTACGGATGGAAGCACTGAGTACGACTCTCAATGGCCAGTCGAAGAGGATCTCATATACCCCGAATCGGCGTGTTCATCGACCTCGCGCGTGAAACACCGTATGCGATATGCAGGTTGCTGTAGCGTCGGTCCAAATGGCAGCATCCGGTTTATGCCAGAGGCCATTTTGCACGTGCTAAATCTGAACCCAGATCCCCGGAAATATCTTCCTGTCTCTCTGATAGCCGGTAAGCTGTGTGCTTTGTTTATAGCTAAAAAACGAAACGCTGCATTTAAAACCACTGCCAATACCCTTGTTTGGCTGTTACGACCCGTCGAATAGGTGAAAAATAAATAAGTTTGGTACGTGCCGGGCGATACATTTTACACTATCTCGTAGGAGTGATGTTCTAAAAGATCGCACTCGTGATTGTCAGCCCCCTCTATCAGTTCTCTCCACCGAACTCCTAAAGTTAAAAGATATACTACCAAGGCGGTATAAACACCATGTGCATCTAACCTAAAAAGAAGCTGGTTTTGTTGACTTTGGTACAGTAGGCTACTTCATTCATAAATAGTGGCGATCGAAATCCATGTTAAAAATTATGAGTTTTGCCTATTATCTGTAGACGTTCGGGAAAAACCCTTTTTCTCATGCAGAACATATTTCTGTGGTATCATGGCAGCAAGGAAGTTCATATTTTGGCGGAAAGCAAAGATACCTTTAATCGTTGGCGATTTTCTATGCTACCGACTGTCTTAGGCTACATCTGCGCACCTCTGTGTTTTTTAAGTAGAGCGGGTTATTCTGTACGAGAAGTGTTTACCAAAGCAGCCGTCGCCAATTTGAAAATTGATGTTTTAGATCGCGTATGCCAGGTGAAGCAGGATGCGAATGAGGAGGTTGGTTCTATAGGAACATATTTTTAAAATTTAGGATTCATATACCTGGGCACTTTCATGCCCTAAAATCCGCTAATAACGCCCACAGGCAACTCTCAATTCAACACGCCCGTAATTTCCAGGCATGGGGAAATATCCTAATTAGTAACCGCTAAAGACCCTGCCATCAAGCGGCCGTGTCAGCTTTTAAGAATAGGGTAAGTTGCTGTTTGCGCAGTCTAGCTTCTGCTACTACGCAATTTAGAAACTTAACGTGCACAGCCCTAGCCAGACGAGCAGCGTTTTAGTCCTTGTATTAACAATCAATAGGGCATTTGTGATCTTAGAAAAAGCTCAGAAGTAAGCATATATGACGAAAGGGCTCCAATTTAAAGAGAAGAGATGGTTTTGCCATTTTTTTCGGATAGTTCATAAGCAAGCAAATTGTTCAAATTTTATTCCTGACATTGCCTTAGAAAAGATGAGAGATGTAGACATTCATCAGCTAAATGCCCCCAATTAAGCGCCTCTTGAGGAGATAACTTATTTGGGGAGTTTCTTCGATTTATCAAGAACATTTTCACCACATGCCTTCGTTTTTGAACTCTTCTTTCATCAACGATTAAGCCTTATGCTTGTGCGAGTCTGTAAATTGTACCCAAGCCGTCATCTGCGTAAAAATGAACGTCCGAGAGCGTAGCGCTAAAGAAAACGTTTTCAAGAATTTCCCTGTTTTTGAGGTTTCCATATGCACAAATTACATCCAACTATAAACACTGGAAGCCGCAAAACGTCCGCTGACTTTTCAAGGACGCCAGGAATCTTTGCAGACGCCACCTTCTCCAGAAAGCGCACACTAATTTTAGGAAGAAAAGTATTCCTGGTACACAAAAGACGGTATATTTTGGGTCTAATCCGCCAATGTTACTCCACTTTCTCGATCTCTCGACATGACGACAGGTCGACCGTCGTTCCTGGCGATGTCGATAGTCTGCTTCACAGCAAGATAGCGTCGGGGATGGTGAAGTGCACGTTAATTCGCCTGTAGTGAACTTACCCATTTAACACGAATGTTCAAGCTTAAGGCGCATCCGCTTTTCTTAAAAAGAGGGAGTTAAATGTGGGAATAAGTAAACCCTCTTCTGTAGGTGAACTTATGCTGAATCCCGTTGGGTTTACTCATTCTCGTATCCTGACTTTAACACTAACCATCCTGACCCTAACTAATACCACAACCCGCCCAACCTTAAAATTAACATTACTCCAACCCCAGCCTTTTAGGAATTTGGCGTAGGACCATACGCAATACAGTGGGCACTCATCCTTGTGACCTGCCGAAAATTGTTATTGATAACCAGCGCTCCATTTTTCAATGCTTTTTGTGTTTCCATTTGACTGTGGGTCGCTCACTATTAATTCGGAGTCGATGCATCTGAGCTGGCCGTAATTGTGACTAGGGAGTTAATTTACTTGCAGTTAATAAGTTCCGTCACATATGGTACCTATGCCAGTTTAGAGAAACAGTACGCACAAAAAGTACGTGTGGTAGCTTTGCTTGTCCTTCATGACCCAACCCGTTTTTTCGACCTGACCATCGGCATAGTCGCTTATTCAAAAACCGCGAATTTCTCCCATGTCCGTGCGCATAAATGTGACCTGTTTGCCTCTACTCTCCTTCTCTGCACGCAAGGTGAACTGGACTTCTCCATTTGGCGTTTGGACTCACAGAGGGGAGACATGCAGGTCGAGGAAGTGGCAGCAGGAGAGGAGGCGTTGCCCATCCTTCGGCACACTTACCCCCAGGTATCAGCCGTGGGTCGTCGGAGAGACAAGCCGCGCTATGTGGCCTACATCGCCGGCGAAACAACTTGCACCCTGGCCCGAAATTTTACCTGTTTTGTTTTTCTCTGTATCGACGAGGAGGAAGCCAACTCCGTGATTTCCATGCTCTCTCAGGGTTTCGAACGCACTCATTGGACTACTTGACTACTAAATCTCTGGTCATCTCTAATCGCCAATGCAGCTGCTGCCACTCACTTTCTGAGAATACTTGCCGTCCATCCAACTTACTCAGGAACCTTCAACTCACCATCATGACGCCCTCATGTATTGTGATTCTCGTTCTCTTTGTGATTCCGATTCCACGTTCTTTCAACTTGGTCTTAGGTGTCTGGAGTTTGGCTAGCTTTCGTATATCAATCTCAGTGTTTTTAGCGTTTGTTTTTTCTGAGCATTGACAGAGTCATCTTACAGGTCTCCATCCAGTCGGACGTCAATTTCCTCCACCAGTTTCTTGACAGAGAAGCCTATACTTTGTGGGACTTTCTAGTTATGCAAATGAACTAGTTGACTGTTTCATCTCGGTTTCTTTTTGTCCCTCTCCGATTTTCAACATCTGTGCTCCACTACTTCTTACCTTCCCCGTCATTCTTATCTGACCGACATCGGTTCTCTGCTTTTTTGCATCGCCATTTATTCGAGTGTATTTTTAGAGCGTAATTTCAACTCGCTTTATTCCCGATTTTGGGATAGACCTCGTCCTTTCGACATGGGAGAGGCGTTTTATTGCACTTCAATGTTCCTTTCCTGCTTTTTTGCTGAAAGCCTCGCTGTCGAGGTGCGCTACTGTGCCGGACCATTTTACAATAATTTCATATTTGCACTGTGTAATTTCGTATGACCATTTTGTTCCGAATCTTACAAGGGGATTCTGCAAGATTTGAGTCAGACACGGGAATATAGACCCCCCACCCCCCCAACAGTACTACAGGTGACTTCACGCTAAATTCCAGGGGAGTGCCCATTGTCGTGCCTTAACTTTAACAGTAGCACTTGCACCAACCATAACTCCAACACTGACTCACATAAACCTAGACGTAGCCCTAATCTGGTCCCTCCTAATCCTAGCACGAACCCTAACTCTAACCCCCTGGACTTCATTTCAGCCTCACCTGTATTACGCGGATCCATATCCCTGTGCGCAGCCGAACATTGTTTCATCGGGGATCGGTTTTGCCAGTCTTGTGAGTGGGGTCCCTGATTAATATAGTGTTTCGCGATGCTAACCTTATTATGACCCGAATAGAAGCATAACGTAGACAGCGCTCAGCTAGTGCCTCCAGCGGTCATCCTCGTTATTCAGTCCCATACATTTCCTCGCCATGTCAATTGACATGAAACCCCCGACCTGCTCAACCGTTGTGAGTCGAACCTTCGTCGAAAATAGAATAAATTCGAAGGGTATACCTTATTCCGCGGCTTAAAATTCCCAGCAGTTATCTACTTTCCTTCTGTCAACCCATATTTACCCAACACCCCTGGCATGCTCTCGCCAGTTGTCTGTCCTCTAGATGATTTTTTTTAGTTTAGCTCGCATGTCACAAGCTGTCTCTGCCACAGATCTTGGAGATAACCACTCGAAAGCTCAGCACTACTGGGCAACATGGAGCTCCCGAGCTGGCTTCTTGCGTGCAGCACCGGCCATTTCTAAGTATCTGGGTGGGCAGCTGGGGTTGCGTAGCTCACTGTCTGTCTGATACCCCGTTTTGGGTATTTAGCCCAAGGAATTTCTGCATGACTCATTGTCTTCTCACAACTGACAAACGTTTTGCCTAATAAGTCATCTGTGATGAATAATTATTATTTGTTGTGGCGAAATTTAATTCATTAAAATATTGGCCAGACTAATTTTCGTCATAATAGTACTTCTATTTTGTGTAAATGAGAAATGCAACCTGCCACATGCTGTCTTGTTTAATTTCCGAGGAAATTAATACGCAAACTTGGAGTAAATCCTTCAGAAGAGAGGTTTTCAAGCTCGGTTCGGAAGTTCTCGAATGTAATTGTTTGAACTGAATCGCATTGACTACTGTGGAACAGTTGTGTAATATTCATAAGTTTTCGAAAGATAGTCAGCAGTATACCAGTACTATGTGGTTTACAATACTGACAGCTGGTACCTGAGCTGTCAGTGTGGTAAACTACTCAGTACCTGCTGCCATCTCCGACAAAACGCTCCTCGGAATCAGCATTCAAAAAGGGTAGTAAATTGCTGGTTTCCCATATCTGAAACTGTTTTACAGTTCTTTACGCATCGACAAATGGTGAGAGATTAGGCTTTGCTCTCAAGCAACGCTTTTTGTCAAAATTTAAGGAATATGGTTGATGTAACTAGGTAGATACGCAATTGACAATAGAAGTTTAAAGTGACCCCGAATGACGAGTAGTTTCCTGCTCTAAGAAATTCCTGTAATAAAATCGACTTTGTACCTGCAGCACGATCACAATAAGCTAAAATCCTACTGGATGAACCAGTTAACTTTCTGGCAGATTACCAAGTAGAGACTACAACTCGAGGAAACAGGAACCGACGCAAGACAGCTACTGACTCTTCTCAGGTGTACTGCATGGCAGGCCTAGTCAGGTAAATCTAACCATGCAGTCAGCATTGCTCGCCCGTCTTTGAGGGCTTCACTTAGTTTCATTCACGCACCCCCCCCTCTCTATCTTCCATGGTCACCTGCTCTTCATTAATTCCGCAAACTATTTTCAGGCATCAGCATCTGATTTAGGCTATTCACGATGAATATTTCCATTCGACCTTTGTTTAGGCAGCGTATAAAATTCCGTTCTGTATGGTGTTATGGTGTGTTTGAACGTCTCCAATCCTAACCTTAATTGAAAGTGGGAGGCTAGACGTAACCCTTTTGCGTTTGTAGTAGTTCGGCAGGAGACAGTCGTTGCGAACGGCTAAAGTCTGCGTAGGCTTTGCGCATCAGAGCGGGTCCAGGAGCAACGTGCGTAGGCTCAAGTTTCACAATCGCAACATTTAACGTTCTACCCCACGTATTAGCTGCCGAAGTGGACTGGCTGGTGTAGTGCATTCGTCGTGTTGAGGTCTGTTAGAATGGCCTCATTTGCCACTTGCACGCAAGTTCTGCCCCACTATCTGGACACTGTTGGTTATATTAACTAAAAAACAAATGTGAAAGTCATCCAGCTTTGGCTGCCACTTATGTTAGCTGTAAATGTGTGAGAACGTTCTGCATTCTAAGCGATGCTATAGATAAAATACGGAAAAGACCATTAGCTTTGGAACGGTACCTTCAGGCATACTAGCCGTCGTCCACCTGTCTTCCAATCACATGTTTGGGCAAACCGGAGTTAGAAATCCAACTCTTCAGTCATTGAAGCTTCAAGGTAATCTAGGCGGACGCTTCCATTGGTCAGTTGGGTCGGTGGACTTCTTCTTCAGAATAATATCTGATTAATGAATTGCCTAGAGTAGCAGATAAAAGTTATACCAATCGGGATTTTACAGAGATAATGGTGTCGGAGGCTACGCCGTAGAACTAAGATGTATGTGATTCCACGGTTGGTCAAAGGCGGCCTACACCTCACACAAGTTCTCTCTCCCTCTTTCTCTGTCGTCGAGTTGCTTTATGAAAATCATTCCGTTCTACCTCCATGTTTCGAAAGGAGTCCAAATTCTTTGATTACGGTCCTGGTGCACCGGAATCGAGTATTTAGTAAGACGAATTGACTTCGAGGTACTGAGTCACGGAAACGCCTCCCACTTTCCATTTTCGTCCAAAAGATGGGCTTGAATCAAGTTATTTCGCACTTAAGCCGTTTTATGCTTTTCGTCGCAATTTCGCTCAGAATGCACGACCTAATTCTTCAAAGAAAGTGGACGAACAGTCATTTAGTATATGATAGATATCCGGATGGTAGTTCTCTGACGCAAACTACAGTTTTTTTTATAATATTCAGTTCATATTAAAGGTGGCAAGTTTATCTGATACCGAGAATGCCGTCCTTCTGCAGATGACTTTAAACGCACTGGAAAGCTAGCATGCTAGGCACACACATACACGGGCGGCCCATTTGCATTGTCTGGATCCTGTCCCTTCACCAGTCTTTGCAGTTCTGGCGCAACCTACAAATAATTCTGGGGTTTGCGGTTCTGCTACCTTTTACATCTTCTGGATTGGCCTTGGTCTCGCCTCCTGATTCTCGCCGGCGCATTCGATATGAGACTTTATTCTAGTCTGACATATTTCATGGAGTAAGTGGGTTTGACTATTCTCGGTACCACAGCTACCTCAACCGAATGGATTTTATCGGCCCTTCAGTGGAATAAGGGTGAGTATTTGCAATAAAACGCATAGGTAAACATGCGTGAGAGCAGTTCCCATGAGGACCTTGCTGACTATTAGTGTAGATCGACAACGAGGATGGTTTGGCCGATCCTCATGGAGAAACCTCGGACATATGCATGGTTTGCATAAAATAAAAGCCTAGGTGGATGCGGGAGGCGCCTGGCCAAGGCAACGGTAGGTTGAGGGACTCCACTTAGCTGTCGGTAGACTGTTGATCGTGTCATACGGGAGTAGTGATGATGGTTGTTTTTACGTGTGAGACAGCACGCCAGACAGTAGCTGACGGAATGAAAGAAAACAGAAATTGTTTTGGTTTTTGCCAAAAGTCTTATTGCACGCTTTCGTGTGGCAGCGGGAATGAACGCGTTGATTAAAAAAATGATGAAAAGCCAATTTTTGAAGAATAACGAAGTCCGGGTAGTGGTTTAAGGTCAGGGGAATTAATTGTTGTTGGCAACGTAAGGTCTGCAACGGCCTGCATATGAATGCCAAGATAAAACCCCAGATGACACGATGCACAGCTACCGAAGGTTTAGTGGGGCATTTTGCACTACCTTTGCCGGGCGTCAATTCCTCGTAAGGCAATCTCTTTTTCTTTAAACAGAGCCAATGTTAACCAGGAAAGCGATTTCTGGCAGGACGATCAGGCACAATCACCATTTCGCGTCTGGTTCGCTGACATGCCTGAGGACGCCCAGTTCTAATTCACGCAAACTGTAATGCATCTCGAATCAAGTACGTATCTCAGGACGACACCCACAATTGCTTACTGGCATCACTCGTTTCAACCATCGCACTGTCTGACAGGGATACTCGAAAACATGTAAAAGTTTATCAACGGTTTGAGATTCCTCACTAGCCCAAGAAGCCACATTCAGAAGTTCATTAGGCATTGTTTGCCAAAATAATCTGGCGATGGCATAGTCAAGAGAGTTGTCGAGAAAAAGGCAATTGGTACCAAAAGAAGTGGTTCTAATTTTAGAGTGTACAATTCGGTATTCAGAGCAATTTCTTTGGCATTTCCTGTGTTGGAAGACAAACTATACAGTTGATTAGGGATTCACAGGAGAGGGAGCGAGGGTTGCAGTTTAGGCACTGCCGAATAATCTTTTCAAACATCTCGGTGGTACCTCAAACAACTCAACTTCGGAACAAGACTGAAACCATAAAAGTAGTTGGGAAAGCGGCTTAGGTTGGCATAAATGACCACTATTCATTAGAAAGGTTACAGGAGATCATCTCTACACATGAAACTGTTGGCGTACACACTATACACGACAATATTCTGCTGCTTATTCATGAATCTTCCCGGTTGAAGGTGTGTGGATGACAAAAGTGAGTAGACGTCGAGGATCGAGTGGCATCAAAAGATGGTGCCGATTTCAGTGGGAATTCCGAAAGCTACGCGCGATGTTAGGGAAAAGTATAGCACGGCTTGCGTTAGAGGAAGGGAGTGACCGATAACTTGCACTTTGCAGAATATCAGGGATATGTATGCCATCCCATCCCATATTCCTGGAGAAAATATTCCTTACAGGAATACATAAAACCACTGAATGTGTCACTGCTTCCTGATAACGTCCATGAGCGCTTCGGTGGGGAGAGGGGTTCATTAACAATAATGTATGCATTTCAAAATTGTTCCTTGTAAAAAGAGCTTGCTGATATTACCGTTCACTGGAGTTACACATGCTAATGCTTAGATGTTCTATATTCGCTTTGAGGCTTCTTGAACGAGGAAAAATAGTTGATATTTCCGATATAACTCCGGAGGGGGAGAGGAGAAGAGATAAATGACTGTAAAGAAGATGAAGATCCGATCTCTGGGACAGTGGGTTTATTAGTCTGAGCTTTCGGTCTCGTACAGGAGGCCATCGTCAGAGACTGTGAGAAGCCAACATCAAATGAGCGGTTTTTTGTAGTCACGCCATGAAGGGGGGGGGAGATATGAGTGCAGCGGGTGGTATTCTCGAAATGGCACGAAATGTCTAGCGGCTGTTTGTGAATTTATCCAGGTTGAGAATAAAAATTCAGAAGGCGATAGATAATTATAGGAGTTATCAACCGTATTCTTTCCGGAACCGTTATCGGTTTTGATAACGATGACTTCGGCGACGATCGCGAGGAATCTTTAGTGTCTTTACTGCTCCCTTTTGCAGTAGTGGTTTATGCAGGGGGAAGATTTTTTTTCAGACGAGCTACCGTTTTATTAAAGCGTGGAGCATTCAACAGGACGTAGTTATTCGGCTTTCATTGCTTCATTTGAGGGCTATAAGCAGAATCTTACTACTATCTGGATAGTCTACTGACAATAATTTGCAAAAGACGCAGACCAATGAGGAAGGTGTTCAGAAGAAGGTGTGTCAACTAGACAGTAACAAAGGGCGCTGTCCATAGTGAACCCCAGAGTATGGTGAGCGCTAAACGGTGACTATAACCTGAATTAGTTTGTAGCGATAGCAGACTTGAACACCATCTGCCACACTTCCTCCTACCTGGCCCACCTGGGTCTGGTAGCAAGACAGAAAGTCCGAAAACCGATAGCGGAGAGGCTGACAAAGCTAAGCAGCCCATCCACGCGTGCTTCACACACGACGAAAAGGTGCACACACTTCGAGTAATTACGTGGTCGGTAGTTATTAAAAGCATTTCGAGCTCAAAACGGACGTGAAACTGCAGTCATTTTGTAATTAATTTCTCGATGATTATTTTCAAACTCTGTTCTAATTCAGCTACAACGCACGCGAACCGACGGAAACTCAAAAATCAATAAAAGTACTTTCTAGTACATACTGTAGGTGGGCTAACTCATGAAATGCCAACCGAAATTTCGAAATGCGTTCTCGTTTCGAAAAGATTAATTAAGTAGGTTTCTAAAACTAATCATTATGCAGCATAATTCTTTAATATTTCAGTTACCTCAGGATGCCGGCTTTCGAACCAACTTCCTTTTGGCTGCATGCAAAAACTATACTATGAAAAAAGTGGCTACTTAATTAGCATGCAATTTTCTCATTAATTTTAGATGCCTTTGAAAAGTCAATTATATTTCATGGAAAACATGCATAAAGTATACATTCTCCTACTTACTCAGTAGAAAATCACGTCTTTCAATTTTATCCTCGAAAGGAGAGTATAATTCGGTTTCAAAAAACTTTTCCGATTCCCAAATAATTTTGAATCCGACTTTCTGTTACACTTGCATTCAGGGTTTCCAAATTACAAGCTGTATATTTTCCGTGTACGGAAAACCATGCATTTCTCTCCGGTATTAAGAGGAGACCATATGGGGTTCATTAAATGAAGCAGTGGAGTTGAACAATATTGTTACCTTTATAAGCCACATTCGTAAATGCAGATACATGACGTTTTATGAACGGCCATTTCATGGTATTAAAAAAATCCCACGATTAGAAACTGTTTTGAAACCGAATCATACTCATATTTCGAGCATAAAATTGGAATAAGACTTGAGTTTCTACTGAGTAAGTAAAAGAATAAATATTTTTATGCATGTTTTCCATGAAATATAAGTGAATTTTGATGGGGATTGAAAAACAATGAGAAAGTTGCATGCTACTTAAGTAGTTATTTTTGCATAGTATAGTTCTTGAATGCAGTCGGAAATAAAATAATTCGAAAGGAGACATTCTGAGGTAACAGGATCATTATGGAACTATGCTGCGTGATGATGAGTTTTACAACCCTACTTAATTAATCTTTTCGAAACGAGAACGCATTTCGAAATTTCGGTTGACATTTCAGAAGTTAGCCCATCTACTGTATGTACATTCCCATTAAATAAAAATTGCGTAAGATAACAGTGTCGCAACACTACATCTAACATAATCTCACAGCCACTGTCGCATAAACACCCTAACCCTAAACCCAACTTCTATCTAATCGTTTAAGTAGCAATTCGTTTCGAATACAACAAAGTGTGAAATTTGTTCGGGCAAGCATTTTGAACCCATAATGGCTGCGCAACGTTCCCACTCTGGATGCATAAACGGTAAGCTTTACCTACATGGACCTTAAGCAGGTCAAAATAACATGCACTCTGCGCAGTACAAGTGGCTTTGTTCTAAATTCCAGGGAGATTAGGGGTAGGCTTAGGGTGCTTGCGAGACGAGTCAGGGAAAAGTGGCTGGGGATGATGTAACATAAAGTGCTATGGCACTATCGTCTAACCAGCGGCTACTCTCATTTGTGTGAATACTGCCGTTTCTGTAGTGTAAATGTTATCCTTTAACCACTTCATAATAACGTCTTGTGATGAGGAGGGCACCCTATGAAACCTTTTAGTTCATTCAACTAGTTTGGCAAGATCTCGTCAGGGTAAAGTCGCATGTCACGGTGAACATCTGGGTGTGCTCCTTTTAGCTGACAATAACATTTATGCGCAAAGCTTAATCTGGCCGCTACTACTGGTTATAATGGGTTATCTCTCAAAAGAAGTATACATTCAGCCATCATCTGGTAAGATGTGTGTACATTTTTGGGACATCGTGTGCAGGTCATTATTTTTTTCCTCTAATAAATGCTAAACAGGGCTTCCCCTATTATTTTTTGCCTACACATTTAGGCTGTGCACCTAAAAGAATAGATGCCCAACCCAATTTTTGCTCAGTAGACTAGAAAATCTTGTTCTCTACGAAGACAAGAAACAAACATTAACGAGGCTTCATTTCAACGGGACTCTGGAGAAGGGGCGGGCTCTAGGCTATTCACGATTTCTGAAAAGCATGGTCGAAAAACACAACTTATACTATTATTTTGCCACTCTATTTGTGCTATATGTTCCAAAGAGCTGATGACGCGTAACACTGATATTTCTTTCTCTTGAATTCACTCAATTTCGTGGAGATGCGCGGTTTGCCTCCCAGTTTTTTAAGAATGAAAGCCCAGGAATTACCCTGGTATCTTCCATTTGTTTAGAAGTTTCGCTCCATCCCACAGCACTGAATCATTTTCCGCTTCCTCTTGTGTCTTCTGAGAGCTTCAAGCTATTTCCTTCCCATCAAGATGGCGACTATTCTTTCAGGACCCCACCATTTTTCTTGTTACTAGAGCATACTTTGACATGTCCGTGATATCTAAAAACGCATTCTCCTAAGTCCACATCATTCAGTGGATCGGCAAAATCTTAAAAATAGTTTATTTCAGTCCTTAATAACCCTTTGGCGCCAACAATGGAAAGAAGGAATAAGAAACACAGTTTGACACATTATTATGATAGTATGACAGTCACTTAACGTGGATGGGGCAGACGAGAGCTACAGGTCTTATGATTAATTATGACATCTTTGGTATCTACTTAGGGAAATCGAGAATTCTACGGCCGAAAAAGTTTTACTAAGTCCAAATATGGTCCTCCTTCGTAACGGCAACCTGATTTCTCGCTGAGCGCCTCACTAGCTGAGCTTATGAATCAGATCGCGCATGTTTAGAAGTTGCGTTGACAAGGCAGCAACTCTCGAAAATTTAAGGTAATCCAAACCCTTTGATATGCGACGACACTTCCATTCAACCTGTCATTAACGAGTAAATGTTGACGTCTCACAATCAGTGAATGAAAGGTACGATCGCAAGCCACACGAGATCCGATCTCACGCGGATGATAGGTGTCCTAAGAGACATATTTAGGAGTCATCACAGTCTGATGCTCGCGAGCCAGCCATACCCACCTTCTCGGTATGCAACCCCCGAGGCGGGGCTCGAGAGAGAGCCTCAAGGCACAACGTAACGAGCAAGTTCCGTAGCGCGATCAGTGTGCGTTCCTTTGCTATTGTCAATTTACCCGAACGTTGGAATTACAACCAACAGTTCGAAATTCGAACAAGGGGGTTGTATGCCTCGAGGTTGGGTTTGACTGGCTGATGACGGCTAATAAGCCAGAATCGGCCAGTTCAGGCTACCTAGTCTTTGTTGGTAATGTCATTCTGACCTCTTCTGTCTCTGCGTCATTATTTGTCCTCTCTTCCGTTCCCCGATGTAATGTCTGAGTCTTCTAGTCAACTAATGATAAGACTGAATCAAGTAGCTGCGTGATGTCTGCCTCCTTCTAAGGCGCCTCACACACAAGCACGACAGTGGTCATGCTTCAGGCAGAGTCAACACAGCCCAACGGACACCTGCCATGAGCCATCGCGGTCCTTCTGTTTTGGTGCGGCGCCCCGTGGGCGCCACCACGCACGTCGCCACATCGTCTAAACAAACCTGCTTTTTTCCTGTTTGAACGAAAAACGGATGTTGCCAGCGTCCACTGACT